>CAKXYN010000578.1:0-57242 GCA_935064755.1 Tragelaphus eurycerus
GCCCTCAGGAGTATTTTTCAGGGGAATGAAGATGGGAAGTACTCAGCCTGCTTGCAGTGCAGGGACTGAGATTGGGGTCAGGAGCATTCGCCGATGGCTTCGGCAAGGGCTTGGCCGATCCTCTTTCAGGACAATGGCCCATATATTGTCTCAGGAGTATGTGTTAGGGGTTCTACCAAGCGCGTGACCAAGACTGGCTCCGTGCAGGAACTTCGATGCAGCTTCAGGAGTATTTCTAAGGGGTCTGAGGCCAACCAGGGTGAGTGCGTGGAAAGCGATGCAGTCTCAGGAGGGACTGAACAGCGGAAGGACCCAGGCTACCTCAGGGCAGGGATGGGGAGGATCCCTCAGGAGTGTTTCCCTAGGTATGCCCACGGAAAGGACCCCGACTGCTTCACGGCAGAGACCGAGGTGGGGACTCAGGAGGATGTGTTCTGGTATGTAACCAGGGCAGGACCTAGGCTGACTGGTTCAGTGCTGGAACTTGGCTGCAGCTGCAGGAGTATTTCTCGCGGCGTGAACGCAGCCAGGCTCAGGGCAGGGAGCGAGATGCGGCCTCAGGAGTGTTTGGCGGGAGAGTGCGCACGGGAAGGACGCAGGCTCTCTGGCGCAGGGCCCGAGAGGTGCCCTCAGGAGCGTCTCTCGAGGTTTGCCCATGGGAAGGACCCAGACGGCTCCCAGGTCGAGACCGAGATGTGGACTTAGGAGGATGTGTTCCGGTAGGTAGCCCCCGCAGAACCTAGAGTGGTTGAGTGCTGGAACTTGCCTGCAGCTTTAGGAGTGTTTCTGGTGGTACGACCCCCACCAGTTTGACAGCAGGAAACGCGATGTAGGCTCAGGAATGTTTGTTCGGGGATTGAACAAGGGCAGGACCCCAGCCTCTCTCCTAGGTCCCCCCAAGGACAGAGACGCCTGCTCAGGATTATGTGCTGGGGCATCTCTCCAAGTCCAGACCTCTAGGCTGCTTCAGTGCAGGCACGGATGCAGGCTCAAGTGGGCTTTTTTTTTTTTTTTGTGTGGTTTTTGTTTCTTTTGGTGGTGTTGATGGGGGTGGGGGGCGGAGTGGCGGGGGTTGGGGGCGGTTGCCCAAGGGCAGGACCCAGCCTCGGTTAGTGCAGGGAACAAGAGGTGGGCTCAGGAGTGCCTTTCGGGGCTTGAACACGGGAAGGACCCCGCCAGCTTCAGTGCAGGGACATGGCTGTGCCCTCAGGAATATTTTTCAGGGGAATGAAGATGGGAAGTACTCAGCCTGCTTCAGTGCAGGGACTGAGATTGGGGTCAGGAGCATTCACCGATGGAAAAAAAAAATTATCAATCCACTGCTCATACAGCCATTTTTACCGCTATCGAACCAACTTTTTACATATTTAAATGTAACTCGTTTGCCTAGTCAAGGCTATGGTCTTTCCTGTGGTCATGTATGGATGTGAGAGCTGAACTGTGAAGAAGGCTGAGTGGCGAAGAATTGATGCTTTTGAACTGTGGTGTTGGAGAAGACTCTTGAGAGTCCCTTGGACTGCAAGGAGATCCAACCTGTCCATTCTGAAGGAGATCAGCCCTGGGATTACTTTTGAAGGAATGATGCTAAAGCTGAAACTCCAGTTCTTTGGCCACCTCATGCAAAGAGTTGACTCATTGTAGAAGACTCTCATGCTGGGAGGGAATGGGGGCAGGAAGCGAAGGGGACGACAGAGGATGAGATGGCTAGATGGCATCACTGACTCGATGGCCATGAGTCTTAGTGAATTCCAGGAGTTGGTGATGGACAGGGAGGCTTGGCCTGCTGCGATTCATGGGGTCGTCAAAAGTCGGACATGACTGAGCAACTGATCTGATCTGATCTGGACTGCAAGGAGATGGAACCAGTCCATTCTGAAGGAGATCAGCCCTGGGATTTCTTTGAAAGCAATGATGCTAAAGCTGAAACTCCAGTATTTGGCCACCTCATGCGAAAAGTTGACTCATTGGAAAAGACTCTGATGCTGGTAGGGACTGGGGGCAAGAGGACGACAGAGGATGAGATGGCTGGATGGCATCCCTGCCTCAATGGATGTGAGTCTTAGTGAACTCTGGGAGTTGGTGATGGACAGGGAGGCCTGGCTTGCTGCGATTCACAGGGTAGCAAAGGATCAGACATGACTGAGCAACTGATCTGATCTGATCTGATCTGAATGAGTGCAACTACAGGGGCTGTGACTGACGGGCATGGGTCTTGGGACTCCTGGTCTCTCAGCTATTTCCCAGGATCATCCACATTTACAACAATAACTCTCTTTGGTGGCTGTTCTGGTGTACTCTCTCTGGTCATTCCTGACCTAGAGGCCTCAGGTGCTGCTCTTCCTCAGATCCAGGCCTGAGGGACACACCCAAAGTCATGGCTGTGACACTTACAGGTGTGGCCCTGCCAGACTCTTCTCAGCCCTGCCTTGGGATCCTGCCTCTCCCCCTGACCATACTTCATTCAAGGGTCTTTCACACCTTCCCTGTTCCCTTGGCCTGTGGCCTCATCTGTTTTAGCAGGATCTTTAGCACAACCATCTTGAAGCACAACCATGTTTTTGCCATTCTTTAATTTGGCTATAAAGCTAACATATTTTACAGCATAGTAACACAATTTGTCTAATATGCAGTGTGAGAATTTGGTGAGCTCTCAGTGAGTTTCTTGGTTTCAGTTAGAAAGCCCTTTGTTACTCTTAAGGCTGCAAATCTTCTGAAACTGAAGGAAAGACTACAAACATTCCAGACTAATTTGATTATGATGCATTTTTCTAAAGACTTTAACAGTTTCTGCTTCCCTGCCCCTCAAATAACTCCTGAAGACCTTCATGATTTTATTGCGGGACTCTGATAGAATTGAGCTTTCTCAGTGCTTTGTAATTTCATCAATATTCTTTTCCGAGGTGGAAAACACATTGGAGTTAGTTTTTAAGTTATTCCTAGACACAGCAATCAGGAGAGAAGGAAATAAAAGGAAAACATATTGGACACAACCAATCTATTACTATTGGAAGATGGCATGACCCTCCACACAGAGAACACTAAGGATGCCAGTGGAAAATTATTTGAGCTAATCAACAAATAGTATATAGCTGCAGAATACAAAATTAATACTCAGGAATCGCTTTAATTCTGATACACCAGCAATGAAAAATGAGAAAGAGAACTTAAGGAAACTATCTCATTCATCATCCAACGACGAGACTCAAATATTTAGATATCAGATCAGATCAGATCAGCCACTCAGTCGTGTCTGGCTCTTTGCCATCCCATGAATCACAGCAGGCCAGGCCTCCCTGTCCATCACCAACTCTCGAAGTTCACTGAGACTCACGTCCATCAAGTCAGTGATGCCATCCAGCCATTTCATCCTCTGTCGTCCACTTCTCCTCTTGCCTCCAATCCCTCCCAGCATCAGAATCTTCTCCAATGAGTCAATTCTTCGCATGAGGTGGCCAAAGTACTGGAGTTTCAGCTTTAGCATCATTCCTTCCAAAGTAATCCCAGGGCTGATCTCATTCAGAATGGACTGGTTGGATCTCCTTGCAGTCCAAGGGACTCTCAAGAGTCTTCTCCAACACCACAGTTCAAAAGCATCAATTCTTCGGCGCTCATCCTTCTTCCAGTCCAAGTCTCACATTCATACATGATCACTGGAAAAACCCTAGCCTTGACTAGAGGAACTTTTGCTCGCAAAGTAATGTCTCTGCTTTTGAATATGTTATCTATGTTGGTCATAACTTTGCTTCCAAGGAGTAAGTGTCTTTTAATTTCATGGATTCAGTCACCATCTGCAGTGATTTTGGAGCCCCAAAAATAAAGTCTGACACTGTTTAAACTGTTTCCACATCTATTTCCCATAAATTGATGGGAATGGATGCCATGATTTTCATTCTCTGAATGTTGAGCTTGAAGCCAACTTTTTCACTCTCCACTTTCACTTTCATCAAGAGATTTTTTAGTTTTTCTTCACTTTCTGCCATAAGGATGGTGTCATCTGCACAGCTGAATTTATTGATATTTCCCCACAAGAAAGCAAGGACCCTGTGCATAAAACTCTAAAACCATGTTGAAAGAAAGGAATCAAAGATGGAACAAATAGATGAAGAGGTATACCATGTTTTGGATCAGAATCATCATTATAGTGACCATGAGTATACAACCCAAGGCAATCTATTAATACATTCATTCACCATTGATATTCTTGGATTCAACTAGAATCCAAGTTGGAATAGATGGAATCCCTATAAAAACTCCAACGGTGTTTTTCAATGAACTGGAACAAATAATTTCACAATTTGTGTGGAAATGCTCAAATCAGCAAATGACTCTTGAGAAACAATGGAAACGGAGGAATAAGCCTTCCTGTTTTCAGACTATACTACAAAGCTAGAGGGGACGACGGGTCCTGGTGGGCTGCCGTCTATGGTGTCGCACAGAGTCGGACAGGATTGAAGCGACTTAACAGCAGCAGCAGCAGTGTCATCAAGAGAGTAAGGTACTGGGACAAAGACAGATACAGATCAACTGAAAAAATTAGGAAGTTCAGAGATGAAGCCACACACCCTCGGCCACCTTGTCTTTGACAGAGGGGGCATAAATATGCAACGGAGAAAAGACAACCTCTTGAACAAGTAGTTCTGGGAAAACAGGTCAAACAAATTAAAAGAATGAAATATTTTCTAATGGCACACAGAAAAATAAATACAAAATTGATTAAAGAATAATTGGGAGACCAGAAACTATAAAGTTCTTAGAGAAAAAAATAGGCAGAACACTCTCTGACAGAAAGCACAGAAAGCACACTTCTCCTCTATGTCCCACCTCCCAGAGTAATGGAAATAAAAACAGAAGGAAACAAAAGTGACCGATTTAAACTTCTAAGCTTCTGCGGAGTGAAGGAAACTATAAGCAAGTGAAAAGACAGCATTCAGAACTGGATCAAATTATAACAAATCAAACCACTGCCCAAGTGTTAATCTCCCCCATATACAAGCAGCTCACGCAACTCAGTAACAAGAAAAAAAAAAAAAAAAAGATCAACAACTGGGCAGAAGAACTAAATAGACATTTCTCCAGAGAAGATATACAGATGGCTAATGAACACAGGACAGATGCTCAACATCACTCATAATCAGAGAGATGAAAGTCGATACCACAATGAGATGCCATCTCACACTGGTCACAATATAAGTCTCACCCCAACTGAGTCATCACCCAAAGTCTCAAACAAGAAATACTAAAGAGGGAGTGGAGAGGTAATCAGCTTACATTGTTGGTCGGAATGAAAACTGGTATAGCCACAATAAACCGTATGATTTCTTAAAAACCTGGAAATAGAACCATCTGACCCAGCAATCCCACTGCTTGCATACACCCCAAGGAAAGCAGAACTGAAAGAAACACATGTACACCAATATTCATCCCACGATGAATTCCCAATAGCTAGGACATGAAATCAATCTAGATATCTACTACAGATGAATGGATAAGAAAGTGGTGGTATATATACACAACGGGCTATTACTCAGCTATGAAAAGAATGCACTTAAGTCCATTCTAGAGAGATGGGTGAAACAGGAGCCTGTTCTACAGAATGAAGTAAAATCAGAGAGTGAAATACAGATACTGTGTAGCAATGCATATGTATGCAATTTGGAGAAATGGTCATGATGATCCTACATTCAGGGCAGCAGAAGAGACAGAGATGGAAAGAACAGACTTCTGCACTCTGTGGAGAGGGCAATGATGGGATGATTTGAGAAAATAACATTGAAACATGTATATTACCATATGTAAACAGATAATTGGTGCATGTTCAGGGCATGATGCAGGGCACCCAAAGCCAGTGCTCTGGGACAACAAAGAACAAAAGTCTGGGGAGTGAGGTAGGAGGAAGGTTCTGGATAAGGAAACACATGAGTACTGGAGACTGGCTCTTGTTGATGTAAGGCAAAACTAACCCAATACTGTAAATTAAATATCTTCCAATTAAAATAATTTGAAAAAATGAAAAGATTGCTTCCTGAAATTTCAGTGTTGGGAGTCCATGTTACATCATATCTTCTGAACTTATGTTACAAAATCTGATTTGAATGAGGGCAGTGTCAAGTTTTCATGCCAAAGACTGGGTTCCAATACTCTCAAATTCTACAAAACAGAACTGTTAGGTTTCCATTAAAATATTACTTTGTGCTCCCATCCAGGGCATCTTACAGAATGTTTCAAGTGACTGGAGAGGAAACAAAAGAGATCACTCATTTTTAGCACCAACTGATGTGGGACATTCAATTTTGAATAAAGTTTCTAGGCCTGACAAAAATGTACCTATACAATTTCTACATGACATGCATTAAAATAATTCTCCCATGGAAAAGTGCACATAAGCAACTCAAGATGAAACACTATGCTTCATAGTTACTAAACAGTGAGGATAAAATGTGTTGTCACCAGTGCATCACTTCATTCAAGTTCTTATGTCAAAATACTACAAAATGGCTTCTAAGCAAGGGAAAGTTTCACTTCCAGTCATGGGAAGTCTAGGATCAGTGTACTGGTAGGGTTAGGGTTGTGGTGTAGACTCTCCTCTGATTTGCACACTGCTGAGTTCTTGCTGCCTCTGCTCATGCCGAGTCCTCTGAAGTCTCCTTCATATGCGGAGAGATTCCTTTCCCAGTAGTTCCTCCATGGTGGCAGAAGGACATCCCAGAAGGCCTGCTTCCCAATACTATCATATTCTGGGGTTAGGGCCTCAGTATACAATTTTTAGGGGGATAAAAACAAACAAGAACAACAACAGCAAAACAAGCATACAACAATCAGACCATGACAACTAACGAATACGATTTAACTGTAAATTAAATCCTTGCACAAACATGTATGTGTTTGTCCACAGAGAAAGTTTTTCACTTTATGATGTGTGCAGATTCTGTTATTTTTGGCAAAGATATGTAAACAGACTAAATAACCAGGAAGTTTTGATTATCCAGGAAGTCAGCTTCTCAACTTTTTTCTTCAGCATACTAAAACTAATCCTCCATCTCAAATACATGCAGGACCTCAGCAGATGAAGCACCACAAACCACAATGGTCAAGCTTTTCTTGGATTTCTTTATGTATACACTCAGTTTATAAACTTGGGAAAGAAACCTCTGCTGCTGCTGCTGCTAAGTCGCTTCAGTCGTGTCCAACTCTGTGCAACCCCATAGATGGGAAGCCCACCAGGCTCCCCTGTTCCTGGGATTCTCCATGAAATGAAACCATCTGAGAGTTTATTCCCTCTTTTTTATATTAGAGAAACCAGCTAAATGTGTACTCCTGTAAATTCTCAGAAGAAATAGGTTTCAGAAATTGCTTGATGAATGGTCTCTTGATACAAACGACTAGAATTGTATTGAGTTTAATGAACTAGCCCTGAACTTAATTTATTACCACAGAAGATATATTGAAAGCACACTGTTACTGATGTATAGAACAGACTTTTGGACTCTGGGACCGGGAGAGGGTGGGATGATTGGGGAGAATAGCATTGAAATATGTATAATATCACATCTGAAATGAGTCGTCAGTCCAGGTACGATGCCCAATAACAAATGCCTGGGGCTGGAGCACTGGGACGACCTGGAGGGATGGTGTGGGGAGGGCACAGGGAGGAGGGTTCAGGATGGGGAACACGTGTATACTGGTGGCGGATCCATCTTGATGTATAGTAAAAGCAATACAATATTGTAAAGTTAAGCAAAATAAAATAAATAAATAAATAAAAAAAAGAAAGCACACTGTTAAAAAGCAAGGGTAGTATCTAAATTTGCAGGAAAGTACCCACACACAAATATACACCCGTGACAAAGAGTAAGGACAAAATACACTGTGTGCAACACTTTCTCGAATTTTTCAGTGGCCCTTCCTTCCTTTCCCTTATCTCAGCTAAGGGATAAATTTATGAAAGTCTTAGTTTATAAAATTTAGTTATGAAATTAGATTTTCACTCAAACAACATAATTATATGATTCATCAAATTCAGCACTATTTGGTTGCAACGCATATGACTTTTGAGAATGAAATGACATACAATCTATATTTCTTCTGTAAAGCATCACCTACTTATTTTTTCCTTAATGATTGTTGTACTTGAGAAATATTTAAAGTGCTAAGTAAAAACACTCTTAACAAACAGATCAAATCTTTCATTGTTAAGAAAACTGAGGATTACTTAGTCTAGAATTTCTGCAACTTCTAATCACATTAATTGAAAATTATGACTCCACTTTGTCTTCTGAAAGCTTCACTCTGGAAATGCTCTTCTTATGATAGTGGCAACACAAAATGATGAAAATATATGTTAGCAAATGGTATAAAACTACACTTGGGCAATGTCTGTAAGAAAATAGCCCCTTTTTATTAACCACAAATGCATATTTCTGCTTTCCTTAAATTCTAAAAAAATCTCAAAAAAAATCATAGAAAAATATCTAAATCAGAATTTCTTGGAATATATGGAAAGACTCACAAACAGATGAGTTCATACTCATCTTATGATGGTGAGACAATTTATTCAAAACATCTGTTAACTGGAGGCAAAACAGGAGAGAAATAATTTCTCTTCTTTCTTTCTTCCCAGTGTTTTCACAGCAGATATTTTGGTCTTTACCCCTAAGTTCCATTATATTGAAAGAACCAGGAGTTAACATTTTCCTCAAAATAATTCAGCCTCAATAGTTTTTAAAAGAAATATTTTACTTTTAAACAATGAAAATGCACCGTTGTTTATGTAAGGCACAGTGTGCTTTAAACTACATTCAAACTAAAATTTTACTCTTCTTAACACATGATGACCAAAATTCAAACTGTAGCATGATGTTCAGACCTCTGAGTTCAATTCAGATCTGTAAGTGACAAGAATACCTGATCTACAGAAAAATTAATTCTTTTAAAAATACATAAGGAAAGGCAATGGCAACCCACTCCAATACTCTTGCCTGGAAAATCCCATGGATTGAGGAACCTGGTAGGTTTCAGTCCATGGGGTCGCTGAGTCGGACATGACTGAGCAACTTGACTTTCACTTTTCACTTTCATGCATTTGAGATGGAAATGGCAACCCACTCCAGTGTTCTTGCCTGGAGAATCCCAGGGATGGGGGAGCCTGGTGAGCTGCCAGCTATGTGGTCGCACAGAGTCGGACACGACTGACGTGACTTATCAGCAAGGGATCTTCTTTACACTTAGAAAATCAATCCTTTTGAACTAAAGTTAAGGACAACAACCAGATTGTTTTCTCAATTCCTATCTGTTTTCATTGAATCTCTATGATCTCCATGAGAACATCACACGTTATACACACTATTCTTTTTTTTTTTTTTTTTTTAATGTTTTTAAATTAACTTATTCATTTCAATGGGAGAAGAAAGATGCAGGTCATACAAAATACTTTATTTGACCACCATGGAATTAAATTAGAAATCAACAGAAGAATTCTCTCTGGAAAAATCTCCCAAATATTTAGAAACTAAATAAAGTGCTTTTAAATACCCCCATAAAAAGAAAGAAAGACAGAAAGAAAATGGTAACCCAATTCAGTATGCTTGCCTGGAGAATCCTGTGATCAGAACAGAGCCTGGAGGGCCGCTGTCCATACCGTTGTACAAAGTCAGACATGTGTGAAGAGACTTAACATGTATGCATGCATGCACTAGAGAAGGAAATGGAAACCCACTACATTATTCTTGCCAGAAGTATCCCAGGCATAGAGGACCCTGGCAGGCTGCCAACTATGGGATCACACAGATTCAGACATGGCTGAAGCGACTTAGAAGCAGCAGTAGCAGTCATTTTAATTGGAGTTTAACATCTTATTTCCTCCCAAAGAAAGAAGGTGGTACTCAAGCAAATTTTTTTTTATTTTTTAGAGTGCATTTTTATTGATAATTAATTTTAAATTTAAAAAAATTTTTTTTTTTTTTTTTTTTTCTTTTTTTTTTTTTTTTGGATACCGGATGCCTGGGGCTGGTGCACTGGGACGACCCAAAGGGATGGTATGGGGAGGGAGGAAGGAGGAGGGTTCAGGATTGGGAACACATGTATACTTGTGGTGGATTCATTTTGATGAATGGCAAAAGCAATACAATATTGTAAAATTAAGCAAAATAAAATAAATAAATAAAACTCAGAGACTAAACAAACAAACAAACAAAAAAGTTTTATTCCAGAAAAAAAATCTTCCTAACTACAAACATCACAGAGAACAAACTCACAATGAAACCGCTAAAAGAAGTTCACTGCCAAGTAAGTATTTATCTGATTCCCAATTACCTTAGTATTTCTTAAAGGGCCTTTTATGGGAGCCAACACTGGAATCACCCATGGCAAGGTCATGCGTGAGAGGCCTGATGGGCAAGGCAAGTCAGTACTTGAGGGGGCCCCTGGATCTGCTTGAGCATCTACCCCAGAACCAGAATCTGTCTATTCTACTACTTTATGACTTTCACCAACTCCTCTGACATTTATGGGAAGCTATCCCCAACCACCTTTCTCTGAAAGAAATCAACTTAGAGCTCTAATTAATAAGTCTCCAGGGTATAATAGATGTGTTTCAATTCAAATCCCTCGGATAGCTTTCTAACTTGCCTGACAGGTTTCTGGACTTTTACAGCTCCACATGTGATTGTTCACATCCTCCCAACATTGAGAGGAACAGGAAGCTTAAGATATTCTAACAATGCAGAGCTTCTCGGGGAGTTAAAATTATTAGAATAGAACTAGTAGAGGATTTCTTTGTTGAGCTAATGCTTGCAACCAAGTTTCCATATCCCTTACCCACTGTGTCCCTGGAAGTATATTGATTAATGTAGTTGATATATAGAAATAAAAGTAGCAAATTTGATGTTAACAACCCTAGACCTTTGAGTTAATAAATTCTTTCCTTGTTATCCCCTACTGTATCTTTTGCCCTATTGGAATGCAACTCTATCTAGTGCTTTCAGTGTGTGTAGCCAAACTTTAAGAAAAATCACCTTTGGAGAAAATAAGTTTTTCTGGTTGACTAACCTTTACCAGAAGAACAATGTTAGCAGGCCTCAGGGCCAGTAGATGATGTAAATCACCTAAAGCCTTTGTAAATGATAAGTTTGCAGAAAGAAAGCCTGGTTTCAATAAGGGTCAAGGACTGCTGACCTTGCATGACTTTGCACCCCCTATTATCCTCTATGTACAACTTTAGGGTATAAAAGCTCCTTTTGGAAATAAAGCTATGGACCTTGCTCATCAGGCTTGGTCTCCCCGTGTCATTCTTGTCTCCTTTTTTTTCCCTCTCTCTCTCTTTTTTTCTGTTCTTCCTTCAGGATGACTAATTGGAGTGTGGGGGCCCTCTTAGACCACTTACCTGCCCAGGCTTCTAAGACCCACTTGAGAAAGTGCCTAAGGTTGGGTACCTTCAGCTATTCGAGAGGGTGCCTGTGGCTTCTGTGGTAAGTGCAATCTTGGGTAACAGGCTTTATTGGCTTTCTGTGTAAACCAGTTAGATCAAGCCTCTTTCTCTCCCCTTTGCTGTCCTTTCATGGACGCCGTTCTCCTCAGGAAACATCAGAATTTTCACTCTTACTTAAAAACTCATGTGTTAGTGTGTTAGTTGCTCAGTTGTGCCCAACTCTTTTTGACCCCATGGACTGCAACCCACCAGGCTCCTCTGTCCATGAAATTTTCCAGGACACTGGAACACTGGAAGGACACTGGAGTTGTCATTTCCTTCTCCAAGGGATCTTCCCAACCCAGGGATCAAACCCAGGTCTCCTACACTCAAGGCAGATTATTTTCCGACTGAGCTACAAGTGAAATCCTCCCCACCTCAAAAACAAACAAACAAAAAAAAACAAACAAAAAAAACACTCATAACTTTATATAATAAAATGCACTGTAATAGAATAAAGAAATTGCTATCATGTTCAAAATGTGAGTTTAGTACACTTCCTCTTTATTGTTACTAGAAACTTATTTTAATTGTTCCAAGCTTACTGGAATAAGAGTAAGATACTTTTGTCTTTAAGAGATAAAAGGGATTTAAAAACACTGTTCACAAAGCTCCACAAGAGTACTTTATATATTAAGAAAAACTGAAAACTCTTTTCCGAAAAATCAATACCAGTACCATAAATGTTGTCCTCCATTAGCTGAAAACACATATGATCTTTTAAGAATTATTTTTAAGAGTGTAATAGAGGCATTCCTTTAACAATTATTATGTACAAGTCTAGGACTTGTGAGCTTTTTAATTCCTCACGAAAATAACTTGTATTAGGTAGAGAATCAATTACTAAGTTGTTAATATTCTGAAGTATTTAATACATACTTAAAGCGAATTTAAGCATCTATGCAAAAATACAGAAAAGAGAGAATTCTGAAATGGCTGTTTCACCTAAATACTAACTCACAAATACTATGAGAAGACATGGAAATGTAGTAACTTGGATATTAACTACCATTTTCTGGAAGCTTTCCATAGGCCTTCAGACTTCTAGCTTAATCTACATTGTACTTTAAAATTACATCAGCTTTGTTGTCCTTGGAGAACAATAAGGAAGGATCAAAACTTGTTATGCAAAGAATCATCAGTTGTCTCATAAATTCCTTTCAAATTAAACACCCTTAAGAAAAACCTCACTATTCTCTCTCCTTCTTTCTGTCATACACACACACACACACACACACACACACACACACACACACAATCCTCATTACGAAGTTTGCATGTATGACCAAATAAAGTGTAGACTAGGAAAGTTATGTATACAATGCACTGAATCAAAGAAAGAAAATGAAACGTATGTGGTGGCAATGCAGTCCTTGTCCACACTCTAACACTGTAGTTCAAACTGAAAGTGATATTATTACCCAAGAGAAACCTTTCTATAACCCATAGTTCTTAGAGTATTTACCGATTTAAATTCTCTATAGTGCTTTAAAAAAGATATCATGTCTTCCTAAAACCTGACAGGCCTGAAGTGAAGTCTTTGTGTGTTTATGATGCAAATATGCCTAAGAATTACTGCCTTTTGGGAGTTCACTTTTCTCCATTTTAAAGAAGCTGAGTCACTGACAGAGGAAAACATTCTGAATGCTTACAATTAAGCTAGAAAAGGAATAAACAAAGACAACTGAAAATATCAGTCATAAAACTGCAGTGTAATACAAACCAACACTTCTCAAACTATAATGTGCACCACAAACACATACATATTTTGTTAAAACTCTGAGTGTAACTCAGTAGTGAAGAGATAAGCTAATAACCTGCTCATACAATTCCATAGGGTGCTGACACTGCTATTATCTTTAGATTATGATTTGAGTAGCAAGGGTTTGTAATTATCCACAACAGATTAAAAATCAGTAAACCTATTTGTGGCTATCACTTTACAGTTAGTGTTTTAAGCCCTTAAGGGATTAATATAATTGTGGTTACACTGCCCATCAAACAGAGAATTTAACTGGGAATTAACTATTATTTGATCCATTTCCGGGGTTATATGTAGTTAAACTAAAATAAATGCACATGAAAATCATACAGTTTTATGGACAGATTCTATGTTCTTAGTCATCAAACACAAAAAATGGAAAAGTTATCAATGGATGTTCCAGATCACAAAACATACAAATGAAAAAAAAAAAATTGAGTAAAGTATCAGGATATAAAATCAACATACTTAAATCACTTGTAATATTAATGCATCCATATTACTCAAAGTAATGTACAGATTCCACGTGATTCCTACAACAATTCAAGTAGCATAGTTTCCACAGACAAAGTTACATGGAACCTCAAAAATTCCAAACTGCCAAAGCAATCTTGAGAGCTAACATACCCATGAAAAGATGCTCAAAATCACTCATTATCAGAGAAATGCAAAAAAAAAAACAACAACAAAAAAAACCACAATACGGTACCATTTCACACGAGTCAGGATGGTGATGATTCAAAACTCTACAAGCAATACTTGGTGGAGAGGGTGTGGAGAAAAGGGGATCCTCTTACACTGTTGGTGGGAATGCAAACTAGTATAGCCACTATGGAGAATATTGTGGAAATTCATTTAAAAACTGGAAATAGAACTGCCTTATGACCCAGCAATCCCACTGCTGTGTATACACACCAGGGAAACCAGAATTGAAAGAGACACGTGTACCCCAATGTTCATCACAGCTCTGTTTCTAATAGCCAGGACATGAAGCAACCTAGACATCCATCAGCACATAAATGGATAAGAAAGCTATGGTACACATACACAACGAAGTATTACTCAGCCATTATAAAAAATACATTTGAATCAGTTCTAATGAGGTGGGTGAAACTGGAGCCCATTAGACAGAGTGAAGCAAGCCAGAAAGAAAAACACCAATACAGTATACTAATGCACATGTATGTAATTTAGAAAGATGGTAATGATAACCCTGTATGTGAGACAGTAAAAGAGACATAGACGTATAGAACAGTCTTTTGGACCCTGCGAGAGAGGGAGGGTGTGATGATTTGGGAGAATGGCATTAAAACATATATAATATAATACAAGAAACTAATTGCCAGTCCAGGTTCGATGCAGCATACAGGAAGCTTGGGGCTGGTGCACTGGGATGACCCAGAGGGATGATATGGGGAGGCAGGTGGGACGGGGGTTCAGGATGGGGAACACGTATACACCCGTGGCAGATTCATGTTGATGTATATCAAAGCCAATATTGTAAAGTAAATAATAATAATAAAATAAATAATTAAAAAAGAATAAAGCTCTAGGACACGTATTTCCTGCTTTTGAAACACAACTGTCCAAAAATTATGGCACTGATATTCCACCAGTAATGCAGATCCTGTAACAAAACTGAGTATTCAGAAATACAATTTTTCAAAACCACCCAACTAATACTTATAAAGGGAACCAAGATCACAGTGTAGAAAAGAAATCCTCTCCAACAGACAGGACTGGAAAAACAATCAGATCAGATCAAATCAGATCAGTCACTCAGTCGTGTCCGACTCTTTGCGACCCCATGAACTGCAGCACTCCAGGCCTCCCTATCCATCACCAGCTCTCGGAGGTCACTCAGACTCACATTCATGGAATCAGTGATGCCATCCAGCCATCTCATCCTCCGTCGTCCCCTTCTCCTCCTGCCCTCAATCCCTCTCAGCATCAGAGTCTTCTCCAATGAGTCAACTCTTCACATGAGGTGGCCAAAATACTGGAGTTTCAGCTTTAGCATCATTCCTTCCAAAGAAATCCCAGGGCTTATCTCCTTCAGAATGGACCAGTTGGATGTCCTTGCAGTCCAAGGGACTCTCAAGAGTCTTCTCCAACACCACAGTTCAAAAGCATCAATTCTTCGGCGCTCAGCCTTCTTCACAGTCCAGCTCTCACATCCATACATGACCACAGGAAAGACCATAGCCTTGACTAGGGGAACCTTTGTTGGCAAAGTGATGTCTCTGCTTTTGAATATGCTATCTAGGTTGGTCCTAACTTTCCTTCCAAGGAGTAAGTGTCTTTGAATTTCATGGGTGCAGTCACCATCTGGAGTGATTTTGGAGCCCAGAAATATAAAGTCTGACACTATTTCCACTATTTCTCCATCTATTTCCCATGTAGTGATGGGACCAGATACCATGATCTTCGTTTTCTGAATGTTGAGCTTTAAGCCAAAGTTTTCACTCTCCACTTTCACTTTCATCAAGAGGCTTTTTAGTTCCTCTTCACTTTCTGCCGTAAGGGTGGTATCATCTACATATCTGAGGTTACTGAAATTTCTCCAGGCAATCTAGATTCCAGCTTGTGTTTCTTCCAGTCCAGCATTTCTCATGATGTACTCTGAATATAAGTTAAGTAAACATGGTGACAATATACAGCCTTGATGTACTCCTTTTCCTATTTGGAAACAGTCTGTTGTTCCATGACCAGTTCTAACTGTTGTTTCCTGACCTGCATACAGATTTCTCAAGAGGCAGATCAGGTGGTCTGGTATTTCCATCTCTCTCAGAATTTTCCACAGTTTATTGTGATCTACACAGTCAAAGGCTTTGGCATAGTCAATAAAGCAGAAATAGATGTTTTTCTGGAACTCTCTTGCTTTTTCCATGATCCAGTGGATGTTGGCAATTTGATCTCTGGTTCCTCTGCCTTTTCTAAATCCAGCTTGAACATCAGGAAGTTCACGATTCACATATTGCTGAAGCCTGGCTTGGAGAATTTTGAGCATTACTTTACTAGCGTGTGAGATGAGTGCAATTGTTTGGTAGTCTGAGCACTCTTTGGCATTGCCTTTCTTTGGGATTGGGATGAAAACTGACCTTTTCCAATCTTGTGGCCACTGCTGAGTTTTCCAAATTTGCTGGCATATTGAGTGCAGCACTTTCACAGCATCATCTTTCAGGATTTGGAATAGCTCCACTGGAATTCCATCACCTCCACTAGCTTTGTTCCTAGTGATGCTTTCTAAGGCCCACTTGACTTCACATTCCAGGATGTCTGGCTCTAGGTCAGTGATGACACCATCATGATTATGTGGGTCGTGAGGCTCTTTTTTGTACAGTTCTTCTGTGTATTCTTGCCACCTCTTCTTAATATCTTCTGCTTCCGTTAGGTCCATACCATTTCTGTCCTTTATCGAGCCCATTTTTGCATGAAATGTTCCTTTGGTATCTCTGATTTTTCTTGAATAGATCCTTAGTCTTTCCCATTCTGTTGTTTTCCTCTATTTATTTGCATTGGTCGCTGAAGAAGGCTTTCTTATCTCTTCTTGGTATTCTTTGGAACTGCTGCATTCAGATGTTTATATCTTTCCTTTTCTCTCTTGCTTTTTGCTTCTCTTCTTTTCGCAGCTATTTGCAAGGCCTCCCCAGACAGCCATTTTGCTTTTTTGCATTTCTTTTCCATGGGGATGGTCTTGATCCCTGTCTCCTGTACAATGTCACGAACCTCATTCCATAGTTCATCAGGCACTCTATCTATCAGATCTAGGCCCTTAAATCTATTTCTCACTTCCACTGTATAATCATAAGGGATTTGATTTAGGCCATACCTGAATGGTGTAGTGGTTTTCCCTACTTTCTTCAATTTCAGTTTGAATTTGGCAATAAGGAGTTCATGGTCCGAGCCACAGTCAGCTCCTGGTCTTGTTTTTGCTGATTGAATAGAGCTTCTCCATCTTTGGCTACAAAGAATATAATCGATCTGATTTCGTTGTTGACCATCTGGTGATGTCCATGTATAGAGTCTTCTCTTGTGTTTTTGCAAGAGGGTATTTGCTATGACCAGTTCATTTTCTTGGCAAAACTCTGTGAGTCTTTGCCCTGCTTCATTCCGTATTCCAAGGCCAAATTTGCCTGTTAGTCCAGGTGTTTCTTACCTTCCTACTTTTGCATTCCAGTCCGTTATAATGAAAAGGACATCTTTTTTTGGTTGTTAGTTCTAATAGTAACCGTACATTAAGCAAAAACTGAAGTTAGGCAGTTCAATTTGGGTCAAATTTTCTAATTTAGTCTATTAAAATATACAGTAATTTTATTTCAACTAAAGTTACTAAAACTAGAATTACAAAAGCATAGTTCTTTGTCACATAAATTACCTTTATTCACTAATTGTTCTGGAAATTTTTAGTTATTTTAAACAAAAGAAAATAACCCGCGTGCACAAATATATCCATCTAGTTACCAATCTACATCAATTCAGGCTCCTGGAAAAGCCTCACTAACTGGAAAAGAATGATTCAAGAGAACAAAACTGTTTTTAAACCAAAAATTAGGGTGGAAAGAACTTTTAAACAATAATATCAATAAATAGCCAAAGATACTAAATAAGATGAGCTAACATGTTCCAATTTCAAATGCTCCTAACAACACCTACAGCTCTTCCCAGAAATACAAGTCTTACACAGGAACATACACTATCAGTTCAGTTCAGTTCAGTTCAGTCCCTCAGTCGTGTCCGACTCTTTGCAACTCCATGAATTGCAGCAGGCCAGGCCTCCCTGTCCATCATCAACAACCAGAGTTCACTCAGACTCATGTCTATCAAGTCAGTGATGCCATCCAGCCATCTCTTCCTCTGTCATCCCTTTCTCCTCCTGACTGCAATCCCTTCCAGCATCAGAGTCTTTTCCAATGAGTCAACTCTTCACATGAGGTGGCCAAAGTACTGGAGTTTCAGCTTTAGCATCATTCCTTCCAAAGAAATCCCAGGGCTGATCTCCTTCAGAATGGACTGGTTGGATCTCCTTGCAGTCCAAGGGACTCTCAAGAATCTTCTCCAACACCACAGTTAAAAAGCATCAATTCTTCGGCACTCAGCCTTCTTCAAAGTCCAACTCTCACATCCATACATGACCACTTGAAAAACCATAGCCTTGACTAGACTGACATTTGTTGGCAAAGTCATGCCTCTGCTTTTAAATATGCTATCTCGGTTGGTCATAATCTAACTTTGAAGGAGTTAGTGTCTTTGAATCCCATGGCTGCAGTCACAATCTGCAGTGCTTTTGGAGCCTCCCAAAATAAAATCTGACACTGTTTCCCCATCTATTTCCCAAGAAGTGATGGGATCAGGTGCCATGATCTTCGTTTTCTGAATATTGAACTTTAAGCCAACTTTTTCACTCTCATCTTTCACTTTCATCAATAGGCTTTTTAGTTCCTCTTCACTTTCTACCGTAAGTGTAGTGTCATCTGCATATCTAAGGTTATTGATATTTCTCCTGGCAATCTTGATGCCAGCTTGTGTTTTTTCAGTCCAGCATTTATTATGATGTACTCTGCATAGAAGTTAAATAAGCAGGGTGATAATATACAGTCTTGACGTACTCCTTTTCCTATTTGGAACCAGTCTATTGTTCCATGTACAGTTCTAACTGTTGCTTCCTGACCTGCATACAGATTTCTCAAGAGGCAGGTTAGGTGGTTTGGCATTCCCATCTCTTTCAGAATTGTCCACAGTTTATTGTGACCCACACACTCAAAGGCTTTGGCATAGTCAATTGCCAGGACCAGCCGGCAAAGCCGAACGGTCCTGAAGAAGGGCAACGAGGCTAAGAAAGAAAAAGCAGATAGGGAAGATGGGGTTGAGAGGACCAGAAGCAGTCAACCACCAGACAGGTTTTCATGCAACTGACAAAGTCTTTATTGAGCACGGTATCTTTATACCGCGGAACAAGGAAAGAGGGACAAAGAAAATTCTTTGTGGATTACATTGCCATCTTGTGATGTTTTCCAAGGACTTGTAGCATACATTCCTAAGACTAGTTAAAAACAAGCACAGGAGTATTAGGAGGCACCCAACATCCTGGGCGCTGCAAGGGGTTTTGTTAATCACTAATATAGCACTTGCCAGGCCCAAGGACTCACATCTGGGCCCGAGATATTTTCCAGGTCTCAGGAGTAATCAGGGGTGGCAGGAAAGAGAGATATGCCTGTGTTTCCACAGACCCTTAAGATAAGGCAGCTCCCAGAGCCATGCCTCCGTGCGGAGGCTCCCTGTGCCAGGGACAGGTCCCCGCAGTCAATAAAGCAGAAATAGATGTTTTTCTGGAACTCTGTTGCTTTTTCCATGATCCAGCAGATGTTGGCTATTTGATCTCTGGTTCCTCTGCCTTTTCTTTATAGTTCATTAGCAATTAGACTCGTTTTGTCTAAAAAATAATTTTCATGTGTTTTTTTTTTTTTTTTTTTTTCAGGGCTTAATATTTTTGTTAAGAGTCTAAGCCATTTATTTCATACACAGAATTTGTCTGTTTCCTCAAGTGCAAACATATCTGGCATAAGTCGAGGCTAGGTGTCACAAATCATTCTTTCTAAATATAAATCCTATTATGAAAATTATCAATGATTTTCTAATTTTATGCATTTATATTTCCAGATAAATCACTATTTTTGAAGTCTTCAAGAATTCACAAAAGTCAGTCACTTGGAAGCACAGGTAAATTTTTTAAAATAATATCATATCTGAAACGAGTCTCCAGACCAGGTACGATGCCTGATAACAGATGCCTGTTGCTGGTGCACTGGGAAGACCCAGAGGGATGGTATGGGGAGGGAGGAGGGAGAAGGGTTCAGAATGGGGAACACATGTATACTTGTGGCGGATCCATCTTGATGTATGGCAAAAGCAATACAATATTGTAAAGTTAAGCAAAATAAAATTAAAAAAAGAGAAATAGCAGAAAAAAAAAGAAAAAAAATAAATTTTGTATTAAAGTAAAATATATATATAGCCACACTGACCTTTTGTCTCAAGCTTCCTCGTATATGACAAATCCTTGTCACACCATCAAAATACATTGCTTCCATTCGTGCATTTCCCAAGATTTTCATTACCTGAGCATATTCTTTCGAAGGCAAAAAAAGAAAAACAAAACAAAACCTGTAAGTTACTGTTCAATGTTTCCTAAAATTTAACGTTTGTTATTAGGTTGGAAACTTCAGTCTTAGGGCTACCTTTAGAACAAACCATGATCTAACAAATAATAATAATAATGAGGTCAAATATTATAACAAATGAGAGCTGTCTCAAGGTGATATATATTAATTTTTCCATGAAAATGAGAAGACTTTTAATCTCTCAAGCTATATCTATTGTCTCTTCAGCTACACTTCTGTATTTACCCCCTTATTTTTAGAGCGAGTAAAAATCAACAAAAGTGAAGCTGTTAATCCAAAATCACAAATGCTATTTCCACAAAAAGCTATCGCCTGCTGGGAATATTTGAGTTATTACTAATATGAGAAAAACAATTCAGTCTTTGTCTTCATGACTGCATGTTCTATCTACCTTTGGACATCAAAGCAGCTCATTTCAAACTGCATCCTAAATTCTGACTTAGCAATCTCTCACACTGGGTATTCGTCAAATCTTGTCTCTCCTTTCTCTCATGAACTCTACTGATTATAAACAGTAATTGATCATTAACAAACTTTTGCTTGAGAACACATTGATGCTTTTTCTAAAGTGCTTAAAATCGTATTTCAAGATAAAACATCAAATGTTTGAGAACAATTATATCTAAGAATGGTCATGAGACCACATAATTCTACTGTTACTTGAAAATATTGACATTAGCATTAGCCAGCATGGGACAATGTCTTCTTGACTTAAGTGACAAAAGTGGACATCAGAATAAAGAGAAACAGGTAACTAACATAAAACTGGTACATTACTAAGTTTTTACTAAGGACTAACATCAAAGTGATAGCCACTGCAGCCATGATTAAAAAGTGCCTGCTCCTTGACCATTAAAGTATGACCTAAATCAAATCCCTGTTGAGTATACAGTGGAAGTGAGAAATAGATTTAAGGGAATAGATCTGATAAACAGAGTACTTGACGAACTATGGACGAAGGTTCATGACATTGTACAGGAGACAGGAATCAAAACCATCCCCAAGGTGGGGGCGGGGAATGCAAAAAAGCAAAATGGCTCTCTGAGGAGGCCTTACAAAACTGTGAAAAGGCAGATTCATTTTGATACATGGCAAAACCAATACAATATTGTAAAGTTAAATAAAATTAAATTAAATTAAAAAAAGAAAGGAATCGAAAGGTAAGGAGAAAAGGAAAGATTTACCCATTTGAATGCAGAGTTCCAAAAAATAGTGAGGAGAGACAAGAAAGCCATTCTCAGGGATCAGGGCAAAGAAATAGAGGCACACAATAGAATGGAAAATACTAAAGATCTCTTCAAGAAAATTAGAGACACTAAGGGATGACACCACCCTTATAGCAGAAAGTGAAGAGGAACTAAAACGCCTCTTGATGAAGGTGAAAGTGGAGAGTGAAAAAGTTGGCTTAAAATTCAACATTCAGAAAAGGAAGATCATGGCATCCGGTCCAATCACTTTATGGGAAATAGATGGGGAAACAGTGGAAACAGTGTCAGACTTTATTTTTCTGGGATCCAAAATCACTGCAGATGGTGACTGCAGCCAAGAAGTTAAAAGATGCTTACTCCTTGGAAGGAAAGTTATGACCAACCTAGATAGCATATTCAAAAGCAGAGACATTACTTTGCCAATAAAGGTTCGCCTAGTCAAGGCTATGGTCTTTCCTGTGGTCATGTATGAATGTGAGAGCTGGACTGTGAAGAAGGCTGAGCGCCAATGAATTGATGCTTTTGAACTGTGTTGTTGGAGAAGACTTTTGAGAGTCCCTTGGACTGCAAGGAGATCCAACCGGTCCATTCTGAAGGAGATCAGCCCTGGGATTTGTTTGGAAGGACTAATGCTAAAGCTGAAGCTCCAGTATTTTGGCCACCTCATGCGAAGAGCTGACTCATTGGAGAAGACTCTGATGCTGGGAGGGATTGGGGGCAGGAGCAGAAGGGGACGACAGAGGATGAGATGGCTGGATGGCAGCACTGACTCGATGGATGTGAGTCTGAGTGACCTCCGGGAGTTGGTTGGACAGGGAGATGGACAGGGAGGCCTGGCGTGCTTCGATTCATGGGGTCGCAGATTCAGACATGACTGAGTGACTGATCTGATCTGGTCTGACCTGAAGGGAACATTTCACGCAAAGATGAGCACAATAAAGGATAGAAATGGTATGGAATTAATTGAAGTAGAAGATATTAAGGAGGTGGCAAGAATACATGGAAGAACTGTACAAAAAGATCTTCATGACCCAGATAATCATGATAGAATGTTCACTGACTAAGAGCTACACATCCTGGAATGTGATGAACTATAGGAAGCATTACTATGAACAAAGATAGTGGAGGTGATGGAATTCCCCTAAAGCTTTTTCTAAACCTAAAAGATGATGCTATGAAAGTGCTACACTCAATATGCCAGCAAATTTGGAAAACTCAGCAGTCACCAGGGAACTGGAATAGGTCAGTTTTCATTCCAATCCCAAGGAAAGGCAATGCCAAAAAATGCTCGAACTACCACACAAATACACTCATCTCACACAATAGATAGGTAATGCTCAAAATTCTCCAAGCCAGGCTTCCTATTATCTCAACTGTTAACTTTCTGTTGTTTAAGCTAGTTTTCAAAAAGGCAGAGAAACCAGAGATTAAGTTGCCAATTCTGCAGAACATAAAAAAAAAAAAAGCAATCAAGTCCCAGAAAATCATCTACTTCTGCTTTATTAACTATGCCAAAGCCTTGACTTTGTGGATCACAGTAAACTGTGGAAAATTCTTAAAGAGATGGGATTACCAGACCACTTGACCTGCCTCTTGAGAAATCTGTATGCAGGTCAGGAAGCAAGTTAGAACTGGAAATGGAAGAGCAGACTGGTTCCAAATAGGAAATGGAGTACCTCAAGGCTGTCTATTGTCACCCTGCTTATTTAACTTCTACTCAGAGTATATCATGAGAAACACTGGGCTTGATGAAGCCCAAGATGGAATTGAGAATGCTTGGAGAAATGTCAATAAACTCAGATATGCAGATGACATCACCCTTATGGCAGAAAGTGAAGAAAAATTAAAGATCCTCTTGATGAAAGTGAAAGAGGTGAGTGAAAGTGTTGGCTTAAAGCTCAACATTCAGAAAATTAAGATCATGGTATCTGGCCCCATCATTTCAGGGGAAATAGATGGGGAAACAGTGGCTGACATTTTTTTAGGGGTGGCTCCAAAATCACTGCTGATGGTGATTGTGGCAATGGAATTAAAAGAAACTTACTCCTTGGAAGGAACATTATGACTTACCTAGTCAGCATATTAAAAAGCAGAGACATTACTTTGCCAACAAAGTTCATTCTAGTCAAGGCTATGATTTTTCTTGTGGTCATGTATGGATGTGAGATTTGGACTGTAAAGAAAGCTGAGTGACAAAGAAGTGATGCTTTCTTACTTAGTGTTGGACACGAGTCTTGAGAGTCCCTTGAACTTCAAAGCCATCCAATCAGTTCATCCTAAAGGAGATCAGTCCTGGGTGTCCATTGGAAAGACTGATGTTGAAGTTGAAACTCCAATACTTGGCCATCTGATGCCAAAAACTGACTCATTTGAAAAGACCCTGATGTTGGGAAAGCTTTAGGGCAGGAGGAGGTGGGGATGATATAGGATGAGGTGGAGGAATGGCATAACTGACTCAATGAACAAGCACTTGGGTAAACTCCAGGAGTTGGTGATGGACAGGGAGGCATGGAATTCTGCAGTCCATGGGGGTCAAAGTGTCAGACAGTACTCAATGACTGAGCTGAACAGCTCCTTGGAAGAAAAGCTATGGAAAATCTATACAACATGTTAAAAGACAAAGCTAAAACTTTGCTGACAAAAGTCTGTATAGTCAAATATCTACTTCTTCCAGTAGTCACATATGGATGTTACAATTGGGACCATAAAGAAGGCTGAACATTGAAGAGTTGAAGCTTTTCACTGGAAGTTCTGGAGAAGACTCTTGAAAGTCCATTTGGTAGCAAGGAGATCAAAGAAGTCAATCCTAAAGTAGATCAACCCTGAACATTCACTGCAACATGTGAAGCTCCAATACTTTGGTCAAAGACCTGATGCAAAGAGTCGACTGAAAGAAGACCTTGATGCAGAGAAAGCAGGAAGGCAAAAGAAGAGGACAAAAGAAAATGAGATGGTTGGATGATATCACAGGATTCAAGGTATATGAGTCTGAGCAAACTCAGGAAGATAGTGAAGGACAGGGAATCCTAGTGTACTGCACTTCATGGGATCCCACAGAATCATAGATATGACTTATCAACTGAATAATAACACAACCCAAGAGCTCCTAGTCTAATCTGTAATTATCCTGAAATGTAATGGGACTCACACGCTAGAGAGTTCCTTGGATAACAGGCCATGAACCCAGCTTAGTACTCAGGACTGAAACACAAAAGAAAATAACAAGGAAAAGAAGATGATCATTTAAAAATTTGCCATGAAAACACACTTGTAATGTAAGGAAAAAGTATGAAGGTCTAGGATCAGATTGTCTTTAGCCACACATCATGTTCAAAAAAATTAATAATTTATTTGTGCTTGTTTGTGAGTGTGAGTGTGTGTGTGTATGTGTATGTGTGTTGTATGTGGGTTTAATGGCTTCCACTATGAAGGAATAACTACAGGGCTTTGTTAAGAAGTGCTATAAATTACTGAAACAAATGGACAAATGTGAATGGAGGTTATACACCAGCTCAACAACGGAGAATATAATTTTCAATTAAGAGAAATGTATTCATGTGAAATGAATAGTAAGTTAACTTCCATTCATTTCAACATCCACATTTGGCTAGTGGCTATACCAAAAACAAACAAACAAACAAACAAACAAAAAAGAGGTTTCCCCAGTGGCTCAGCCATGAAGAATTCACGTGCAAATGCAAGAGACAAAGGAGACACGCATTTGACTGCCGGACCAGGGTGATCCCATGGAGAAGGAAAGGACCACGTATTCCAGTATCTTTCCTGGATAATCCCATGGACACAGGAGCCAGATGGGGCAAAATCTATGATTTCAAAAAAGAATCAGACTTGACTAAGTGCTCCATCCATGGGATTTTCCAGGCAAGAGTACTGGAGTGGGGTGCTACTGCCTTCTCCTAGTACAAAAGAGTACTTCAGTGCAATTCTGTTCAGTCGCTGTCTGGTCTGACTCTTTGGGACCCCATGAATCGCAGCACACTAGTCCTCCCTACCCATTGCCAACTCCCGGAGCTTACCCAAACTCATGTCCATGGAATTGGTGATGCCATCCAACTGTCTCATCCTCTGTCATCCCCTTTTGCTCCTGCCCACAATCCCTTCCAGCATCAGCATCTTCTCCAATTTGCATTAGGTGACCAAAGTATTGAAGTTTCAGATTCAGCGTCAGTCCATTCAATGAACACCCAGGACTGATCTCCTTTAAGATGGACTGTTTATGTCTCCTTGCAGCCCAAGTGACTCTTGAGAATCTTCTCCAACACCGCAGTTCAAAACCATAAATTCTTAAGTGCTCAGCTTTATTCACAGTCCAACTCTCACATCCATACATGACCAATGGAACTTTGTTGCCCAAGTAATGTGTCTGCTATTTAATATGCTATCTATGTTGGTCAAGAGGTGGTAATACCGGACCACCTGACCTGCTTCTTGAGAAACTATATGCAGGTCAGGAAGGAACAGTTATAACTGAACATGGAACATGGACTGTTTCCAAATACAAAAAGGAGTATGTCAAGGCTGTATATTGTCACCCTGCTTATTTAACTTCTATGCGGGGTCCATCATGAGGAATTCTGGTCTGGAAGAAACACAAGCTGGAATCAAGATTGCTCAAAGAAATAACAATAACCTCAGATATGCTGATGACTCTACGTTTATGACAGAAAGTAAAAAGGAACAAAAAAGCCTCTTGATGAAAGTGAAAGAGGAGAGTGAAAAAGTTGGCTTAAAGCTCAACATTCAGAGAACTAAGATCATGGCATCTGGTCCCATCACTACATGGTAAATAGATAGGGAAACTGGAAACAGTGGCAAACTTTATTTTGAGAGGCTCCAAAAGCACTGCAGAAGGTGACTACATCCATGAAATTAAAAGATGCTTAATCCTTGGAAGGAATGTTATGAGAAAACTAGATAGCATATTTAAAAGCAGAGACATTGCTTAACTAGGTGACAATAGAATTGTAAGGTTAAATTTCTTGTGACCCTTCTCCTGGAGTTATATAGAGAAAGGCTTTGCTCTTAAGAGATGAAATGTTTAGGGCTCAATTCCATAATTATGTTAACTAGTCCTGCCTATAGCAAAGTTTATAATGTTAGAAAGAAAATGTTCATATACAGAAAGAAAGAATAAAAATAAAACATAAAAGATTAGTGAGTCTAAGTAAAAAAAAATATGGAATTTGTTTGTTCTCACATTTCAGCATTTACATAGGCTTAAATTTTCGTTAAAGGGAAAAAAGTAGGTGCTTCAGTCAATTAGTTTACTCTTAGTTTAGTCTGCACTTAATTAAATAAGAGTCAGGTGTTCAGTTACTTTATTAAATATTACCATGCACTAGTGACATTGTAGTACTGATGGTCTGAGTTCTTGGCATAGATTTCTCATAGTCTACTGAAAAATATTACAATGTTAAGTAATTTTCAATGTTGGAAGACATCCTTACTCTGCTCTAAACCTTAAAATTCACGTTCATTTATACCATATTTTTCCATAGAATAAAAACAGAACACTTTATTTACAGAAATGCCACATTAATTATCCATGAGAAACAGTGTAAAATGAATTATTTAATACAGAAATTCTGGAAAAATGTATAGCATTGAAAATGGGAAAAAGATGGAGCTATGTGAGGCTTCAGTGGTGGCTCAGTGGTAGGGAATCCACTTGCCAATACAGCAGACACCAGTTTGATCCCTTGTCCAGGATGAATCCAGATGCCTCAGAACAACTGAGTCCCTGTGCCATAGCTTTTGAGCCTGTGTTCTACAGCCGGGATGTTGCAACTATTGGGCTCATGAACTGAAACTACTGAAGCCTAGTCTCCCTAGACCCTATGCTCCACAAGCGCAGAGTCAGATCAGATTTTTTCAGATCATCGCTAAATTTAATATATATGATCAAATCAGATCAGTCGCTCAGTCGTGTCCGACTCTTTGTGACCCGATGAACTGCAGCACGCCAGGCCTCCCTGTCCATCACGAGCTTCCGGAGGTCACTCAGACTCGCATCCATCGAGTCAGTGATGCCATCCAGCCATCTCATCCTCTGTCGTCCCCTTCTCCTCCTGCCCTCAATCCCTCCCAGCATCAGAGTCTTCTACAATGAGTCAACTCTTCGCATGAGGTGGCCAAAATACTGGAGTTTCATCTTTAGCATCATAACTTCCAAAGAAATTCCAGGACTGATTTCCTTCAGAATGGACTGGTTGGATCTTCTTGCAGTCCAAGGGACTCTCAAGAGTCTTCTCCAACACCACAGTTCAAAAGCATCAATTCTTCGGCGCTCAGCCTTCTTCACAGTCCAGCTCTCACATCCATACATGACCACAGGAAAGACCATAGCCTTGACTAGGCAAACCTTTGTTGGCAAAGTAATGTCTCTGCTTTTGAATATGCTATCTAGGTTGGTCATAACTTTCCTTCCAAGGAGTAAGCATCTTTTAATTTCATGGCTGCAGTCACCATCTGCAGTGATCTTGGAGCCCAGAAAAACAAAGTCTGACACTGTTTCCACTGTTTCCCCATCTATTTCCCATGCAGTGATGGGACCAGATGCCATGATCTTCGTTTTCTGAATGTTGAGCTTTAAGCCAACCTTTTCACTCTCCACTTTCACTTTCATCAAGAGGCTTTTTAGCCCCTCTTCACTTTCTGCCATAAGGGTGGTGTCATCTGCATATCTGAGGTTATTGATATTTCTCCCAGCAATCTTGATTCCAACTTGTGTTTCTTCCAGTCCAGCATTTCTCATGATGTACTCTGCATATAAGTTAAATAAACATGGTGACAATATACAGCCTTGACGTACTCCTTTTCCTATTTGGAACCAGTCTGTTGTTCCATGACCAGTTCTAACTGTTACTTCCTGACTTGCATACAGATTTCTCAAGAGGTAGATCAGGGGGTCTGGTATTCCCATCTCTTTCAGAATTTTCCACAGTTTATTGTGATAAATGTGGAAAATTATAACAAATAACAGCATTTAACAGCATTTAGATTAAAAAAAAAAAAAGAAAGAGATGTGAGACAACTCATCAGGACTTTGACTAAGGTATGTTTTAGATTAAACTCTGAAATCCTCATTATTATAAAAGGTATAAATAGCTAAAGAATTCTTCCTTTGTCCATCTTCTTTAAATACAATGTCTCTTTTCTCACATTCATTTCCCTTAACCTTGAATCTGTTTCTGCCTCCTTTACCTCAGTGACTAAAATTTGAATAAAAATTGAAGTCTAATTATCTGTGTATTAGTTTTCAAACTCATCAAACAAGCTAACATAAGCTGTCAAACTTTATATAAACATGGAAACAAACAGATTATCATTCAAATAGCAGCAAAATATTAACAAACCTCAAAAGAGATTTTCAATTTAACCTAATTTGCTTAATGATTAGCCACATACAAATTTTTGATGGCTTTCTTCTAAATTCCTTAGCAGATAAATATATTATGAACCACTTAACCCATTACCAGAGATAGCAATTAGCATTTGTTATTATCCATGCTTTCCAATTAAACCTGGGTTCTGTACATTCTGTTCTACAATTCATTTGCAAAATAATAAATCAAAATATTTCACATAGTGTAAAGCAATGAAAACTGAAAAATCATATGTCAAAATGTCCTCAGTTTGGCCTGAGAGGAAGAAGCTGGTTTAAAAGTCCCACAGATGGAAAAGGGGAGTTACCCAAGGCTGGAATGAAGTGGACAAAGATAACTTTAACAAAAATGTGTTGAACATCTCTTAAGCACCAAGTTATGGTAATTCTTTATTCATAAAATAATTACTATTCCCTTTAGAATACACAACAAAACATGGTCATCTGAAACTTCATTCCTAGAAACAGTGGAGGAAACAAGGAATGCTTGGAAATGTACACTTATTTGTAAGTTAAAAGTGAATAAAATAGATTAGAAAAAAAGTAGAAATAGTTTGTAATTTACCTAACACCTCTGAAAAAGACATTCCTAGAATTTCCCTGAATAATTAGCAGCACCACATTTGCTAGAGAAAGGCTGTATCAGTTGGTTTGGGGAACCCAGAGTGCACTGAACTCAAATGCAAAGAAGAGTGACAGAATATGGCAAAGGTTAAGTAGGCCCTGAGAGCTAAAATAAAGTGCCAGGAATGAATTATGAAGAGAAACATTTTATGGAATGTGAAATGTGGTGCTATTCTGAAGGATGTTTTCTCATTCCTTGCAGTTACAGTTTTCCAGGAGGCATTACAAGGACCTAAGCAGAACTGCCTGGAAAATCCCCTGGATGGAGGACCCTGGAAGGCTTGAGTCCAAGGGGTCGCTGAGTGTCAGACACCACTGAGCAACTTCACTTTCACCTTTCACTTTCAAGCATTGGAGAAGGAAATGGCAATCCACTCCAGTGTTCTTGCCTGGAGAATTCTAGGGACAGAGGAGCCTAGTGGGCTGCCATCTATGGGGTCTCACGGAGTCGGACACGACTGAAGTGACTTAGCAGCAGCAGCAAGCAGAACTGAGGTCTGTAAAAAGAAGAATTCAAGGAATGACTGCCCCACTGCCCTCTTTCAGTTAGCTTAGAAGTACCGTTTTTGAAGTTACAAGTGAAGTTATTGTCGTATCTAATTATATGTGAACTGTCTGCCTCAGAATAAAGATCAGTAGAAATGCACAGTGCCAGCATTGATTTTATGAGAAAAGAAGGCTGAACACGTTGAGGTATGTGTGCCTTCTACAATATGGTTAAGGTTTGTGACAGGTAGAGGAAAGTAAACTGGCAGACATGAACCTAAACATGCAACATGGATTTACCCTTTCCTGGTAGCTCAGATGGTAAAGCGTTTGCCTACAACGCAAGAGACCTGGGTTCCACCCCTTGGTCTGAAAGATTCCCTCGAGAAGGAAATGGCAACCCACACAAGTATTCTTGCCTGGAAAGTCTCATGAACCGAGGAGCCTGGTAGGCTACAGTCCGTGGGATCAAAGAGTCAGACACGACTGAGCAACTTCACTTCACTTCACTTGCAAAGAAGCAGTATTTTCACCAGTAGTGAACCGTCCACAAAGTAAAGTAAGGACAGTTATTTAACAGTTGTAAAAGAAACAATCAGTGTGTCATAAACAACAGCTAAGCGAGAATCCTGGGAAGGGATGAAGGCCGGAGGGGCGAAGCTCCGCTGACCAAAAGTATGCTTCTGCCAGTTTACTACCGCGCCTGCAGTTAAACTGGCATGAATCCAAAACTAATAGTATTTTATTCTCGGTGTAAAATTGACAAAAAGGGAGAGTAAATTATACCGCTCTGTGAACAGAGTGGCAGGGAGCAGGAGCAGCTTCCTGCTCCTATGTGGACTGTGCAGTCCATTCAAAGACATCAGCCAACCAGAAGAAGGAGGAGCTACAACTGATGGCGGCTGGGCAATTGGTGATTCCAGGAAACTGAGTCATTACCTTTATTCTTGGGCATAGCAGGAGCAGCAGGCTCACTGTTTCAAAGCAGCTTCATGTGCAGCAGCTGCTGCTCCAGGTAATCCTCCCCAGCTTCCAAGGTACTACGTTACACTCTCCGAATTGAGAACTCGGGAGAGATTGGCAAGCGGCCACGCTTAGCAGAAATAAAATGGCAACCTGGCTGGTGTCACCGGGTGAATATCACTTTCCTCATGCATGCTGCTACCGGCCTATCCCCCAAGCACAGTCTCTTCTGCCCTACTGAGCACGTGTAGTCCAAAGCAACTGACTTCCTGGTACCCAACAATGTGAGGGAAGCTGTGTCAGATCCCAGTAAAGAGTGATAGATTTTTGGAGCATACCACGCTGAGCTTGAAACGGAGATGTGTCTATATAGTGAAGACTGCATGCATCTCCCTAATTAGAAACCACTTGAGCTAACTCATACTACTGAACAGACTTCTGCTACCTGTTAATAAGTGCTCTTGACTGACCATATCCTCACTTAAATTGTATCCGTTGTCTTCCTTCTTGAAGAAACAAATTCCATCAGGATGCTTCTGTTAGAAATCTAGCGAAATACAAGTGGTGGAGGAATCAAACAGAAGGATTATATATCTCTCAGAGGACCTGGAGAAACGTTCTTAGGTTTGGGAGACAGGAACCTCTTGTGGTTCATTAGAGATCCCCCTCTTTGAAATATTTAGGTCCAGTAAGCTAGAGTCTGTTGGTGGTGAGGTTAGAGCCCCTAGTCTCTATATCCAATGTTGGAGTGATGGAATAAAGTTTAGGGTTCAGTATGGGGAACACATGTATACTTGTGGCAGATTTATTTTGATGTATGGCAAAAACAATACAATATTGTAAAGTTAAGCAAAATAAAATGTAAAAAAAAGAAAAAAATAAAGTTGCTATAAACAAACAAACAAACAAACAAAAATACTTTCTATTCAGAAATAAAATGTTTAGGATTGTTTTTCATAGTGATGGAAGACCTTTTCACCTATTTAAGTGTTAGTGAACATTCTGGCTAGATATAATTTTGCTTGAACTTTATGCTAGACACCCTATTTTTGACCTGTGAAACAAATATTGTACATCTGCTTTAACCGTGGAGAATAGTCACTGAGTATTCACTTGAAAGAGGAAGTAAAAATCTACTGCAGTTGTCTGTCATCCATGTACCCTCTGGAAAATCAGGATATGAAAATGAGATTGTGCATTTCTGTGCTTTGGAGTTGATTGTTCCTAGTCAGTTAAGATAATTAAGAAGTTTAACGATTCCATTTTCTTGCCTGCTGCTGCTAAGTCACTTCAGTCGTGTCCGACTCTGTGCGACCCCATAGACGGCAGACCACCAGGCTCCCCGTCCCTGGGATTCTCCAGGCAAGAACACTGGAGTGGGCTGCCATTTCCTTCTCAATTTTCTTGCCTAGGAAAACACTAACATCACTGCTTGCCATACCTGTATTTTGTGGTTAACAGGATCCTTTTACCACTATGTATGTTTCACTCATGTATTTTCCACTTTAAAGAAATTTTTGTGTATACTGGCTCTGCCCCTACAGCTTCAGAACACTCCTCTTAAAACTGTATGAAAGACCATTTACCAGTTTTGGTCTTGAGTTTGTTTGAATATTTTTTTTTTTTTATATATATATATATGTATATATAATTATACATATAATTTATTGGGTATTTTCATCAATATGGTATAATTTTCTTCAAAGGAAAAAAAATTGTTTTTCACTTCAAGTATGAAACTTTGTACTGAAAGTTGTCTCTTACTTAATCATGATATATGATCAGTGAGTCCACATAATAAGGAATGACAGTTGGTACTATTAAGCAGACAACAGGGCTTCCTTGGTAGGTCACCTGCTTAAGACTCTGCTGCAATGCAGTTTAACTTCTGGTTTGGAAGGATTCTCTGGAGAAGCAATAGGCCACTCATTCCTGTATTCTTTAGGCTTACTTGGTCGTGCAGATAGTAAAAAATTCATCTGCTATGAGAGATCTGCTGGAAGAGTGGCCTGACAACCACTCCAATATCCTTGCCTGGAGAACCCCCATAGACAGAGTAGCTTGATGAGCTTGATGTGTCCAGAGGGTCACAAAGACTCAGACATGACTGTCAGACTAAGCAGACCAGAATCTAAAATAGATTAAAAAAATGTTTGAAAATCTTGAAGTTTGGAGGTCTGCCTTAGAAAGAGTATTTTAATCCTAAAAAAAAAAAAATTAAGTAGTGAACTTTACTACTCACCTCTTGTGAGTGAGTGGAGAGTGAAAAGGTTGCTTGCTCGCTCGGAGATGCTCGTCCTCACTCGGGTGGGGGGTCGTTCGATTTTGTTTTCGCTCTCACTGAGATGTGACTGCAGCCTTAGCGGGACCCCTAGAGCTCGGGACTCCCCGGTGCCTCGGTGTCTTCCTGTGTTGGATGTGGAGCTGACTGTGGAGGGAGCGCCGTGATGGTTGTGGGACAGTCCTGACTGGTCCCGTCTGGGGTCTCCTGTTCTGAGGTGTGCTGCTGAACTAGTTGCCCCTGGAGAGTTGACTCTGGAAGACTTGATGCTGGGGGATTGAGGCAGGAGGAGGGGGAGACAGTGTGGTGGTGGTCTGGTGGCCTCGGGCTGGATGGCGGGCTGCGTGTGGTTCGGGGCGCTCAGCGACTGATCTCTGATCTGATCTGTCCCTATAAAATCAGAGAAGAAATGGAGTGTCATTTCCCTTTTTAGAGGCTAGTTGATGTGAAAATATTAAATGATTGAATAAATGATTTAAACCTACTGAAATGCTGCTGGTAAAAACGAAAAAAAAAAAAAAAATCTAATTCAAGATGTATACCAAAGCAAGAACATAATTGAAATCAGTTGCTGTTGTAAGACATGGCTTCAAAAGAGAGCTAAATAAATGTATATAATGACTGGCTAAATTCTTTGGCAAAACATCATAAAAATTCACAGTCAATATCGTAAAGGATTTTACACACAATAAAAAATGCCTTTAAGTTATGCATACTTTTAATAATCAAAAACATTGACTACTTTTCAGACATTTCAGACAAAGGTCTTTTAAACAAACTATCTACTATATCTCCTAAAACAACATGGTGGTGGTGGTCATGATTAGTTGCTAAGTTATTTCCTTCTCTTTTTCATTTCCATGGACCATAGACCACCAGGCTCCTCTGCCAGTGGGATTTCCCAGGCAAGAATACTGAGGCTGGTTTCCATTCTCTCTTCCAAAAGATCTATCTTCTCAACTCATGGACTTCTCATTCCTGGGTCATCTACATTAGGAGGTGGATTCTTTACCACTGAGCCACCAGGAGAATTCCCCAAAGCAACACAGTATCTACTTAGGAAGTAGTTCTTGGCTTTTATGTGTATTGCATCAAATTTCTAGCTTGCATAGTTTGGGTTTGTTCAGAACTACCCTAGTAATCCATTGGTTAATAGTCAGCTTCCCAGTGATCCTTGTCTGGGAGGATCCTACATGCTGAAATGTAACTAAGCTCATGGACCACAACTCATGAGCTCATGTGGCAAAACTAGAGCCAGTGTTCTGCAACAAAAGAAACCATCACAATGGGAAGGCTATCAATGTACAGAACAGTCTTTTTGACTCTGGGAGAGGGAGAGGGTGGGATGATTTGGGAGAATGGCATTGTAATATGTATAATATCATATATGAAATGAGTTACCAGTCCAGGTTTGATGCCTGATACCGGATGCCTGTGGCTGGTGCACTGGGACGACCCAGAGGGATGGTATGGGGAGGGAGGATGGAGGAGGGTTCAGGATGGGGAACACATGTATACCTGTGGCACATTCATTTTATGGCAAAACTAATACAATATTGTAAAGTTAAATAAAATTAAATTAAATTTAAAAAATAAATAAAATAAAATTTAACTCTTTCAGAGCTTGGATTATGCTAAATAATTAAAAACAAATGAGTTACAACCACAGATATCAGATCAGATCAGATCAGATCAGTCACTCAGTCGTGTCCGACTCTTCGCGACCCCATGAACCACAGCACACCAGGCCTCCCTGTCCATCACCAGCTCCCTGAGGTCACCCAGACTCACACCCATCAAGTCAGTGATGCCATCCAGCCATCTCATCCTCTGTCATCCCCTTCTCCTCCTGCCCTCAATCCCTCCCAGCATCAGAGTCTTCTCCAATGAGTCAACTCTTCGCATGAGGTGGCCAGAATACTGGAGTTTCAGCTCCAGCATCATTCCTTCAAAAGAAATTCCAGGATTGATCTCCTTCACAATGGACTGGTTGGATCTTCTTGCAGTCCAAGGGACTCTCAAGAGTCTTCTCCAACAACACAGTTCGAAAGCATCAATTCTTCGGCGCTCAGCCTTCTTCACAGTCCAGCTCTCACATCCATACATGACCACAGGAAAGACCATAGCCTTGACTAGGCGAACCTTTGTTGGTAAAGTAATGTCTCTGCTTTTAAATATGCTATCTAGGTTGGTCATAACTTTCCTTCCAAGGAGTAAGCGTCTTTTAATTTCATGGCTGCAGTCACCATCTGCAGTGATTTTGGAGCCCAGAAAAACAAAGTCTGACACTGTTTCCACTGTTTCCCCATCTATTTCCCATGAAGTGATGGGACCAGATGCCATGATCTTCGTTTTCTGAATGTTGAGCTTTAAGCCAACCTTTTCACTCTCCACTTTCACTTTCCTCAAGAGGCTTTTTAGCCCCTCTTCACTTTCTGCCATAAGAGTGGTGTCATCTGCATATCTGAGGTTATTGATATTTCTCCCAGCAATCTTGATTCCAACTTGTGTTTCTTCCAGTCCAGCATTTCTCATAATGTACTCTGCATATAAGTTAAATAAACATGGTGACAATATGCAGCCTTGACGTATCTTCTTTTCCTCTTTGGAACCAGTCTGTTGTTCCATGACCAGTTCTAACTGTTGCTTCCTGACCTGCATACAGATTTCTTAAGAGGCAAATCATGTGGTCTGGTATGTTTCAAATCCATGTAAATCATGATTTAAATAAATGAGGTATGGTTTATAAAAACAACTGTAAATCATAAAAGAAAAATAAAGGCTGGAAAATTTTTCCAGATCAAAAAAAAAAAAAAAAAAAGCAAATAAAACATAAAAATAATAAAATAAAATCAGACCTTTAAAAAAGTTAGTTTAACATAGAAGTGTAGTTAAATACACATAGCAACAAGGAAATATACTTTGAATGTTGAAAGCACAAAAATACTTATTTTCAAAACATGATAGAATAATACTGATAAGAACAAATTTACCACAAAATAAAAATATGCTATGCAATAGTTCAAAAGGATGAGATGTAAGTGTATCCCAAGCATCAGAGTTCAAATTTGTGGTGTGAATGCCTAAAAGCCTATGAAACATCATGTTCCTCATATAATTCGAGTATACATATATCTACTTAAGGTGTTGGCTCTCTCTTCTGCATCTTCATATTTCCTTCTGAAGCCATTTGGTTTTTCTAAAAGAATGTGTAGATTTATTTTCTTTGTTTTAGTTTCTGAGGAGACTTCTCATTCTGCCCACACACTAGGAAACTTTTAATATGTTTTCTATTACTATAGTTCAAGTTTTGTCTACCCTAAACTTGCATACCATTAACCCTGTACTACATTTCTTTTAGCAGACTCTAGTGTTATTCTTCAAGATGTTTTTGCCATTCTTTAATTTTGTTATAATGATCACTGATTTTAATAGCAAATTAACACTTTTCTAATGTGCTTTTTAAAATTTATTTTAATATAAATTTATTTATTTTAGTTGGGGGTTAAATGCATTACGATATTGTATTGGTTTTGCCATACATCAACATGAATCCACCACAGATATACACCTGTTCCCCACCCTGAAACCCCCTCCCTCTACCCTCCCCTTACCATCCCTCTGGGTCATCCCAGTACACCAACCCCAAGCATCCAGTATCATGCATGAAACCTAGACTGGCGAGGCATTTCATATATGATATTAAACATGTTTCAATGACATTGTCCCAAATCATCTCACCCTCTCCCTCTCTGACAGAGTCCAAAAGACCGTTCTATACCTCTGTGTCACTTTTGCTGTCTCACTAACAGGGTTATCATTACTATCTTTCTAAATTCCATATATATGCATTAGTATACTGCATTGGTGTTTTTCTTTCTGGCTTACTTCACTCTGTATAATAGGCTCCAGTTTCATCCACCTCATTAGAACTGATTCAAATGCATTCTTTTTAATGGCTGAGTAATACTCCATTGTGTATATGTACCACCGCTTTCTTATCCATTCATCTGCTGATGGTCATCTAGGTTGCGTCCATGTCTTGGCTATTAGAAACAGTGCTGCAATGAACATTGGATACACGTGTCTCTTTCAATTCTGCTTTCCTCGGTATGTATACCCAGCAGTGGAATTGCTGGGTCATAAGGAAGTTATATTTCTATTTTTTTAAAGGAATGTCCACATTGTTCTCCATAGAGGCTGTACTAGTTTGCATTACGACCAATAGTGTAAGAGGGTTCCCTTTTTTCCACATCCTCTTCAGCAAGTCTTGCTTGTAGACTTTTGGATCACAGTCATTCTGACTGGCTTGAAATGGTACCTCGTTATGGTTTTGATTTTCATTTCTCTGATAATGAGTGATATTGAGCATCTTTTCATATGTTCGTTAGCCATCTGTATGTCTTCTTTGGAGAAATGTCTATTTAGTTCTTTAGGCCCATTTTTTGATTGGGTCATTTATTTTTCTGGAATTGAGCTGTAGGAGTTGCTTGTATATTTTTGATATTAGTTGTTTGTCATTTGCTTCATTTGCTATTATTTTTTCCCATTGTGAACCCTGCCCTTTCACCTTGCTAATAGTTTCCTGTGTTCTGCAGAAGCTTTTAAGTTTAATTAGGACAAAATCAGTCCTATTTGTTTATTTTTGCCTTTATTTCCAATATTCTTGGAGGTGAGTAATAGAGGGTCCTGCTGTGATTTATGTCGGAGAGTGTTTTGCCTATGTTCTCCTTTAGCAGTTTTATAGTTTTTGGTCTTATGTTTAGATCTTTAATCCATTTTAAGTCTTTTTTTTTTTTTTTTTTTTCAGTATGGTGTTAGAAAGTGTTCTAGTTTCATTCTTTTACAAGTGGTAGATCGCCCACTTGTTATTTTCCCAGCACCACTTGTTGAAGAGATTGTATTTAATCCATTGTATGAACTATGGAATGAGGTTCGTGAAATTTTACGGGAGAGGGGGAAGAAGACCCCCCATGGAAAAGAAATGCAAAAAAGCAAAATGGCTGTCTGGGGAGGCCTTACAAATAGCTGTGAAAAGAAGAGAAGCGAAAAGCAAAGGAGAAAAGGAAAGATATAAACATTTAAATGCAGAGTTCCAAAGAATAGCAAGAAGAGATAAGAAAGCCTTCTTCAATGATCAATGCAAAGAAATAGAGGAAAACAACAGAATTGGAAAGACTAGGGATCTATTCAAGAAAATCAGAGATACCAAAGGAACATTTCATGCAAAGATGGGCACAATAAAGGACAGAGATGGTGTGGACCTAACAGAAGCAGAAGATATTAAGAAGAGGTGGCAAGAATACACAGAAGAACTGTACAAAAAAGAGCTTCAAGACCCAGATAATCATGATGATGTGATCACTGACCTAGAGCCAGACATCTTGGAATGTGAAGTCAAATGGGCCTTAGAAAGCATCACTACGAACAAAGCTAGTGGAGGTGATGGAATTCCAGTGGAGCTATTCTAAGTCCTGAATGACGATGCTGTGAAAGTGCTACACTCAATATGCCAGCAAATTTGGAAAACTCAGCAGTGGCCACAAGATTGGAAAAGGTCAGTTTTCATCCCAATCCCAAAGAAAGGCAATGCCAAGGAGTGCTCAAACTACCGAACAATTGCACTCATCTCACACGCTAGTAAAGTAATGCTCAAAATTCTCCAAACCAGGCTTCAGCAATATGTGAACCGTGAACTTCCTGATGTTCAAGCTGGTTTTAGAAAAGGCAGAGGAACCAGAGATCAAACTGCCAACATCCGCTGGATCATGGAAAAAGCAAGAGAGTTCCAGAAAAACATCTATTTCTGCTTTATTGACTATGCCAAAGCCTTTGATTGTGTGGATCACAATAAACTGTAGAAAATTCTGAAAGAGATGGGAATACCAGACCACCTGATCTGCCTCTTAAGAAATCTGTATGCAGGTCAGGAAGCAACAGTTAGAACAGGTCATGGAACAACAGACTGGTTCCAAATAGGAAAAGGAGTACGTCAAGGCTGCATATTGTCACCATGTTTATTTAACTTATATGCAGAGTACATCATGAGAAATGCTGGACTGGAAGACACACAAGTTGGAATCAAGATTGCCGCGGAGAAATATCAATAACCTCAGATATGCAGATGACACCACTCTTATGGCAGAAAGTGAAGAGGGGCTAAAAAGCCTCTTGATGAAAGTGAAAGTGGAGAGTAAAAGGTTGGCTTAAAGCTCAACATTCAGAAAACGAAGATCATGGCATCTTGTCCCATCGCTGCATGGGAAATAGATTGGGAAACAGTGGAAACAGTGTCAGACTTTGTTTTTCTGGGTCCAAAATCACTGCAGATGGTGACTGCAGCCATGAGATTAAAAGACGCTTACTCCTTGGAAGGAAGGGGAGTTATGACCAACCTAGATAGCATATTCAAAAGCAGAGAGATTACTTTACCAACAAAGGTTTGCCTAGTCAAGGCTACGGTCTTTCCTGTGGACATGTATGGATGTGAGAGCTGGACTGTGAAGAGGGCTGCGCCGAAGAATTGATGCTTTTGAACTGTGGTGTTGGAGTAGATTCTTGAGAGTCTTATGTTTAGATCTTTAATCCATTTTAATTTCTTTGGAAGAAATGATTTTTATTTTGGCCAGTATGGTGACTCATTGGAGAAGACTCTGTTCTAGTTTCATTCTTGGACGACAGTGGATGAGATGACTGGATGGCATCACTGACTCGATGTATGTGAGTCTGAGTGACCTCCGGGAGCTGGTGATGAACAGGGAGGCCTGGCGTGCTGTGGTTCATGGGCGGGAATCGCAAAGCGTCAGACACGACTGAGCGACATCTGATCTGATATTCTTACCTCCTTTGTCAAAGATAATGTGCCCATGGTTGTGTGTATATATCTCTGGGCTTTCTATTTTGTTCCATTGATCTATATTTCTGTCTTTGTGCCAGTACCATACTGTCTTGATGACTGTGTCTTTGTAGTGAATCCTGAAGTCAGGCTGGTTGATTCCTCCAGTTCCATTCTTTCTCAAGATTGCATTGGCTATTCGAGGTTTTTTGTATTTCCATACAAATTGTGAAATATTATTTGTTCGAGTTTTGTGAAAAACACCACTGGTAGCTTGATAGGGATTGCAGTACTTTTAGAGTATGATGAGCTGTTTACAAACCAAAATAAATGACCCAATCAAAACAGGGTTTTGTTTGGGAAACCTTGCATTATTATTAGTGCTATAGTATCTTCTGATACTGATAGAAAGACTGCAAATATTCCAGATCAATTTGATTATAGTAATTAATGTTTTCTAAAGAATTAAAGAGTTACTCATAAAAATATTTCATTCCCATGAAAAAAATACCTCTAACTCCTTAATTACATCATGATTTTATTAAGGGAATCTGTGAGAACTGATTCTCTGTGCATCACGATTTGATTAATACACTTCTCTGATATTTAAAAAAAATAGAATCCACATACTTCAGGATAGTTATATTTAAATATAGAAAAGTTGTTTCAATAGCAGTAAAAAATGGCTGTATGATAAGTGAATTGATAAATTTTCTCTATTTTTCTCTGAGTATTTTCTTGAAAGTTGTGTCTTCATTTCTTAATGAAATTTATTATTCTGCTGTTGTTCAGTTGCTCAGTCATAGCAACTCTCTGCAACAGCATGGACTGCAGCACACGAGGCTTCACTGTCCATCACCAACTCCCAGAGTTTGCTCAAACTCATGTGCATCAAATTAGCTGTACAATCCAAACATCTCATCCTCTGCAAGGCCCTTCTCATGCCCTCAGGTTTTCACAGCATCAGGGTCTTTTCCTATAGTCAGTTCTTTGCATCAGGTGGCCAAAGTATCAGAGTTTCAGCTTCAGCAAAAGTACTTCCAATGAATATTCAGGGCTGAATTCCATCGGGACTGACTGCTTTGATCTTCTTGCAGTCCAAGAGACTCTCAAGAGTATTCTCCAAAACCACAGTTCAAAAGCATCAATTACTCCATGCTCAGCTTCCTGTATAGTTCAACTCTCCCATAATTGCATAGTAATACTTGTTTTTGAATATGCTCTTTAGATGATTACAGTTTTTCTTCCAAGGATCTAGCACCTTTTAATTTCATGGCTGCAGTCACCATCTGCACTGATTTTGGAGCCCAAGAAAATAAAGTCTATCACTGTTTGCATTTCCCCCCATGATTTCCCTATTTGATGTGAAGTGATGGGCCCAGATACCATGATCTTCCTTTTTTCAATGTTGAGTTTTGAATCAGCCTTTTCACTCTCTTCTTTCTTTTCCTCAGCAGGCTCTTTAGTTATTCTTCACTTTCAGTCATATATGTTGTGTCAAGTGCATATCTGAGGTGATTGATATTTCTTCAGGCAATCCTGATTCTAGTGCTTGATTCAGCCTGGCATTTCACAAGATGTGCTCTGAATATAAGTTAAATAAGCCACATGACAATATACAGCCTTGATGTACTCCTTTCCCAATTTGCAACTAGTACATTGTTCCATGTCCAGTTCTAACTGTTGCTTCTTCACCTGCCTACAGATTTGTCAAGATGCAGCTAAAGAGATCTGGTATTTACATCTTTTCAAGAATTTTGCATAGTTTGTTGTCATCCACACAGTCAAAACCTTTGGCATAGGTCCAAATCAGATGTAGATGTTTTTCTTGAACTCCCTTTGCTTTTTCTTTGATCCAATGAATATTGGCAGTTTTTTTCTCTGGTTGCTCTGACTTTTCTAAACCCAGCTTTAACATTTGAAATTCTGGGTTCGTGTACTGTTGAAGCCTGGCTTGGAGAACTCTGCACATCACTTTGCTTGCATGGGAGATGCATGCAATTGTGTGGTTGTTTGAGCACTCTTTGGCATAGCATTTCTTTGTGATTGGAGTTTAAACTAACCTTTTCCAATTCTGTAGCCAATGCCGAGCTTTCCAAATTTCCTGGCATATTGAGTGCAGGATTTTAGTGGCACAATCTGGTAGGACTTGAAACTGCACGACTGGAAACCCATCACCTATAGTAACTTTGTTCATAGTGATTTACTGAGGACTATTTGATTTCACATTCCAGGATGTCTGCTTCTAGGTGAGTAAAGACACCATCACGGTTATCTGGGTCATTAAGATTTTTTTTTTTTTTTTTGATAGAGTTCTGCATATTCTTGCCACCACTTCTTGATATATTCTGCTTCTGTCAGGTGCATATTGATTCTCTCCTTTATTGTGCTCATTTTTCATGAAATGTTACCTTGATATCTGTAACATTCTTGAGGCAATGTCTGTTCTTTGCCATTCTGTAGTTTTTCTCTATTCTCATTGACCGCAGAGGAAGGCTTTCTTATCTCTCCTTACTGTTCTTTGGGAAACTGTATTCAAATAGATTATCTTTCGTTTTCTCATATGCATTTAGTTTCTTTTCTTTTCTAAGTTATTTGTAAGGCCTCCTCAGATAACTCTTTTGCCTTTTTGCATTTATTTTTCTTGGGTATGCTCTTGATCATTGTCTCATGCAGAATGTCATGATCCTTGGTCCATAGTTCTCCAGGCAGTCTGTCTATAAGATCTAATCCTTCAAATCGATTTGTCACATCCACTGTGTAATCATAAGCGTTTGATTTCAGTCAAACCCAAATGGTCTAGTGGTTTTCCAGACTTTCTTCAATTTAAGTCTGAACTTTGCTTTAAGGCATTCATGATCTGAGCCATGTCACTGCTCAGTCCTGTTTTGGCTGACTATATAGAGCTTCTCCATCTTTGGCTGCAAAGAACATGGTCAATCTGATTGCAGCATTGGCCATCTCTAGACTCATCTCTTGTGTTGTTGGAAGAGGTTGTTTGCTATGAATGGTGAGTTCTCTTAGGAAACTCTGTTAGCCTTTGCCCTGCTTCATGTGTACTCCAAGGTCAAACTTGCCTGTTACTCCAGGTATCTCTTGACGTCCTACTTTTTCTAGTAGGTAATGGAGCTGGACAATATAAGCCCTCGTTCCTCTGCCTTTTCTAAATCCAGTGTATTTGTTCACATATTTTGAAGCCTAGCTCAAAGAATTTTGATCATTATCTTGCTTAGTATGTGAAATGAGCACAATTGTCCGGTACTTTGAATAATTTGGGGCATTGCCTTTTGATATGAGGATCAGTTATTTGTCATGTCTGCACTAGAGCTTCCTCAGTAGTGGCATAAGGTGTATTCCATAGTGCAAACTCAGCAGATGGATCACGTATGCCATATAGTGTTGACTCAGTAGAGGTAGGATGATACTTACAGAATGCAAGATCAGTAGTTGCACTAAGCCTGCTGTTGAAAACTGGTTCAGTAATCGTATGATCTGTGTTCTAGAATACAGGATCAATACTGTGGTCACATTTCCTCCAGAGTTTAGGCACTTCAATAGTGTCATGTGTGCTTAGAATGGGATATTAGTAGTCGTCAGATGCATGCTCTACAACCCAGTCTCAGTAGTGGAGAGATATGTTCTCTAGAGTGCAAGCTAGTAGTTGCAAGATACTTGGTGCAATGACCTGTAGTACACGAAGAAGCATTGAAAGTCGTCACAGCACTGAAACACTGAATGGTGAGAAGCTACTAGGTGTATTTGACCCACAGTAGACAAAGAAACATTCAAAGAATGTTTTACTATTTTACCTCTGATTTACAGGATGGTGGTAATTATTGAGTGTGTTCCACCTAAAGTAGATGAAGATGTACTTAAGTCGTGTCATAGAACTGAAACATTGATGGTTATAATCTGTTAATCATGCCTGAGTTATTTGGATGTGGAAACACTTAAAAACTTCAGAGCACTGAAACAGTGAAATTCGATAAATTATTGGATGTATCTTCCAAGAATGGATGACAAGACACTTGAAATGTATAACATAGCTGAAAGCATGGATGTTGATGAATACTGGGTGTATTTGACCTGGGGTAGGATGGGGAGTAATTTAACCATATGACAGCCCTAAAACACAGGATGGTGATAAATTTATGAGTGCATATGTACTGGTATGTACAGAAACTGTTGAAATATATCACATAACTAAACACTTGATGGTAAACAACTTCCAGGTGTGTTTGAACCAGAGTATATGAAACAAAGACTTGAAGAATATTACAGAACGGAAAGAACTGATGGTGATAAACTGTTGCTTGTGTTTAACATGGAGTAGAAGAAGAAGAACTTGAAACATGTCACAGCACTGAAACACTGCATGCTCATAAGCTACTGGGTATGTTTCTGCTCAAATGGTTTAGAGAAATATTTGAAGCATGTCACACAACTTAAACAGTGGATGTTTATAAACGACTTAATGTACTTGATATGGAGTGAATGAAGAAGGCACTTAAAGCCTTCTTCAAGTGACATCACTGAAGCATTGATTGAGAATACTGGCTATGTTTTAACTGGGATGGACACAGAGGCTCCAGAAACCATTTCATAGTACTGAACCCTAAAACTAGATGGAAAAAAAAAAAAAAAAAAAAAAACCTACTGGGTTTGTTTGACACAGGAATGGATTAATAAGCAGTTGACATTATGTCACAGCAGTGAAACAAGATGGTTATCAATGGTAAGTATATTGATGTCAGTGGGACCAAGAACACATTTAATCTTATTAAAGCCCTGAAACAGTGGAGGATGATGAACTACTGGCTGTGTATGCCTCAGTGTGGACAAACAAATTTTCAAATCATGTCACACCACTGAAACGCTGGTATGGTGATAAAATACTGACTGTCTAGATCTAGGGTGGATGATGAAGCTCTTTAAGCATGTCACAGTATGTAAACACTGAATGATGACAAACCACTGTGTTTGGTTTATGGGCCAGAGTGAAGAAGCCATTGGGCCATGCTCCAAAACTAAAACACTGACTGTTTATAACTATTAGAAATATTGCACCAGGGTAAATGTAGAAGCATTTGAAGCATGTCAGTTTACTGAAACAATGGATGGTGTTGAACTACTATGTTAATTTGGAGTGGGTGAAGAAGTACTTGAATCCAGTGGCAGCCATGAAACACTGTGTGTTGATAAACTCCTGGATGTTTTGTTACTCACTTCATTTATGAATTGAAATCAGTCATATGTCACAACACTGGACACTGGTTCATACAAAATATTGGCTATGACTGACCAGAGTTGGAAGAGAAGCATTTGAATTGTGCCACACCCTTTGAAGAAAAGAAATAGAGGAAAACAATAGAATGGGAAAGACTAGAGATCTCCTGCAAAAAAAAAAAAAAAAAAAAATAGAGATACCAAGCAAACATTTCATGCAAAGATGAGATCAATAAAGGACAGAAATGGTAAGGGCCTTACAGAAGCAGAAGATATTAAGAAGAAGGGGCAAAATTACACAGAAGAACTGTACAAAAAATATATTTATGACCCAGATAATCATGATGGTGAGATCATTCACCTAAAGCCAGACATCCTGGAATGTGAACTCAAGTGTGCTTTAGGAAACATCATTACAAAGAGAGCTAGAGGAGGTGATAGAATTCCAGTTGAACTATTTCAATTCCCAAAAGATGATGCTATGAAAGAGCTATACTCAACATGCCACCAAATTTAGAAAATTCAGCATTAGCCACAGGACTGCAAACGGTCAGTTTTCACTCCAATCCCAAAGAAAGGCAATGCCAAAGAATTCTTCAACTACTGCACAGTTGCACTCATGTCACATACTACTAAATTAATGCTCAAAATTCTACAAGCCATGCTTCAGCAATACATCAACTGTGAACTTCCAGATATCCAACCTGGTTTTCGAAAAGGCAGAGGAGCCAAGATCAAATTGCCAACATCCGCTGGATCATTGAAAAACCAGGACAGTTTTAGAAGATCTACTCCTGTTTGTTGAGACTTTGACTGTGTGGAATACAATAAACTTTGGGAAATACTGAAACAGATGGGAATACCAGAGCACCTGATCTGCCTCTTGATAAACTTGTATGCAGGTCAGGAAGCAACAGTTAGAACTGGAAATAGAACAACAGACTGGTTCCAAATAGGAAAAGACATACCTCAAGGCTGTATAATTGTCCCCCTGCTTATTTAACTTCTACACAGAGTACATAATGAGAAACGCTTGGCTGGAGGAATCACAAGGTGGAATCAAGATTGATGGAGAAATATCAATAACCTCAAATATGTAGAGCACACCACCCTTATGGCAGAAAGTGAAGAACTAAAGAGCCTCTTGATGAAAGGGAAATGAGAGAGTGAATAAGTTGGCTTAAAGCTCAACATTCAAAAAACTTAGATCATGGCATCCCATGCCATCACTTCATGGCAAATAGATGGTGAAACAGTGGAAATAGTAGATGATTTATATTTCTGGGCTCCAAAATCACTGCAAATGGTGACTGCAGCCATGAAATTACAAGACACTCACTCCTTGGAAGGAAAGGTATGACAAGCCTGGACAGGATATAAAAACAGAAACTTTACTTTGTCAACAAAGGTGCATCTAGTCAAGGCTATGGCTTTTCCAGTGGTTATGTATGGATATAAGTGTTGGACTATAAGCAAGGCTGAGCACTGAAGAATTGATGCTTTTGAACTGTGGTGTTTAAGAAGCCTCTTGAGAGTCCCTTGGACTGCTAGGTTATCCAACCAGTCCATCCTAAAGGAAACCAGTCCTTAGTGTTAATTGGAAAGACTGATGTTGAAACTGAAATTCTAATAATTTGGCCATCTGATGTGAAGAGCTGACTCATTTGAAAACATCCTGATGCTGGGAAAGGTTGAGGGCAGGAGGAGACGGGGACGTCAGAGGATGAGATGGTTGGATGGTATCAGTCCCAAACCCATGGGAGTTGGCGATGGACAGGGAAGCATGGCTTGTTGATGTTCATGGGATAACAAAAAGGTGGACATGAATGAGTGACTGAGCTGAACTGAATACCCCTTAAGAGTGATTTTTCTTTCTTTCTTTCTTTCTTTTTTAATAATCTTGGGCATGTTCTCTGGGTGAATAGAGAAGCCATTGAAGCATGTCACACAATGAAACCCTGAATGGTCAATAATTACCAGCTGGGTTTGACATTGAATGGATGGAGAAGCACTTAAGACATGTCCCTGAACTTCAACACTGTATGGTGATAAATTATTGAATGCATTTAAATGGGGTGAATGAACACACTATTGAAGTTTATTTTGGCATTGAAACAGTAGGTGGTGAATATTATGGGTATGTTGGACTTGAGATGATGTGGAAGACTTGAGGAATGTCACACAGTAAAACACTGGATGGTGTTAACTGCTCAATATATTTAACCTGGTGCAGATGGAAAAATCCTGGAAGCATGCCATAAAGCTGAAACACTGAATGCTGATAAGCTACTGCATTTGTTTTACCTAGAGAGGATGAAGAAGCACATGAAGTATGCCACAGGACTGAAACAATGTATGGTGATAATCTACTGGGTGTATTTTGTCTAGGGTTGTGAAGAAGCACTTGAGACAAGTCTTCAAACTGAAGCATGGAATGCTGATGAACTATTGGGTATTTGTGAACTGACAGATGCCTCCTCTCCCTCAATCCCTAAAGGAGGTTTGCTTCTAGGCCATCTTCTCCCCCCGTTCAAAAGCATCAATTCTTCGGTGCTCAGCCTCTCACAGTCCAGCTCTCACATCATACATGACCCTGGTATATCTCTTTTTTCTACTGGTTTCATAACTTTCCTTCCAAGGAGCAGCGTTTATCATGTCTGCAGTCACCATCTGCAGTAGGAGAAAAAGTCTGCACTTTCCACTGTTCCCCACTATTTCCCATGGGGGAATGATTTGAATGACGCCCGTTTTTAGGTTATGATTCTGCATTATCCATTTTTTCTTCAGTCCAGCATTTCTATGATTACTCTGATATAAGTTAAATAAAATGGTGACAATATGCAGCCTTGATGTACTCCTTTTCCTATTTGGAACCAGTCTGTTGTTCAATGAGGTGTATGACAAAATTCTTGAAATATGTTACAGTACTAAAACATTGGATGTTGCTAAACTACTGGTATATTTGACTCAGGATGGACAAGAAGCACCTGAAACATGTCAAAAAATTGAAACAGGTGATGATAAACAACCTGACCAGGTGGACTTTGGGTATGACCCAGAATGCATGAGGAAGTATCTGAACCTTGTCACCAACATGAAACACTGAATGGTGGCAAACTATTGAATGTGCTTGATTTAGGGTGGCCAATAAGCACATGAACCATTTCACAGAAGTCAAAAGTGGATGGGGACAAGCTACTTAGTATGTTTGGCTCAGGGAGAAAAAAGAAGCTGTGGAAGCATGTTGTAACTCTGAAACAGTGGATGGTGATAAACTACTTGGTGTGATAACCTGAGGGAATGAAGAAACCCAGAAGCATTTTGTATAATTGAAACAACGGATAATGACAAACTACTGGGTGTGTTTGACCCAGTGTACACAAAGAAGCACTTGAATCATGTCACAGAACTTGAAAACTGGACAGTGAAAAACTCCTGGGAGTCTTTGACTGGGTGGATGAAGAAGCTTTTCAAGAATATCCCTGCACCAAGCCATTGGATGGTGAGTGTGCTTTATCTTCAGAAAATGAAGCACTTGAACTGTGTAACAGCACTAAAATAGAGGGTGGCAGGTATACCACTGGGTGATTAGTCCCAGGTAACAAGGAAACATTGGAAAATGTCACATGTTAATGCACTGAATACTCTTATCATAATAAAGTACTGAATGTGTTTGATTTGGGGTTGAGAAGAAGCAGATAAAGCAGGTCCCAGTTCTGAAACATGGGATTGTGACACACTACTGGGAGTGCTGGAATTCAAGTGGAAGAAGAAACACTGGAAGCATGTCACATCCATGAAACAATAAATGTTTCTGAACTACTGTGTGGGAATGATAGACTGGGAAAGACTAGAGATCTCTTCAGAAAAATAAAATATATCAAGGGAGTATTTCACACATATATAGGCACAATAAAGGACAGAAAATGTATGAACCTAAAAGGATTGGAAGATATTTAGGAGTGGTGTCAAGAATACATATAAATCCAAAAAGATCCCAATGACCCAGATAACCAGGATTATCAAAGTGATCACTCACCTACAGCCAGATATCTTAGAGTGTGGAAGTGGCCCTTTGAAAGCATTACTACCAACAAAGATAGTGGAGGTGATGGAACACCAGCTGAGCTATTTCAAATTCTAAAAGATGATACTGTTGAAGTGCTGCACTCAGTATGCCAGAAAACTTCATAAACTCAGCAGTGGCTGCAGGACTGGAAAAGGTTAATTTTCCATTTGAAATCTAAAGAAGGACAATGCAAAAGAATGTTCAAAGTATCACACAACTGCCCTTATTTCACACACTAACTCCTTGGAAGACAATTTATGAACAACCTAGATGGCATATTAAAAAGCTGAGATGTAAATGTGCCAACAAAGGTCCATCTAGTTAAGACTATGATTTTTCCACTTGGCATGTGTGGATGTGACAGTTGAATTATAAAGAAAGCTGAGCACCAAAGTATTGACACTTTTGAACTGTGGTGTTGGAGGAGATTTTGGAGAGTCCCTTGGACTGTAAGGAGATCCAACAAGTCCATCCTAAAGGACATCAATCCTCAATATTCATTGGAAGGACTAATGGTAAAGCTGAAACTCCAATACTTTGGCCACCTGACGTGAGGAGCTGACTCATCTGAAAATACCCTGATGTTGGGAAAGATTGAAAGTGGGTGGAGAAGGGGACGACAGAGGACAGAAGGTTGGATGGCATCACCAACTCAAAGGACCTGAATTTCAGTAAACCCAGGGAGTTGGTGATGGACAGGGAGGCCTGCCATGCTGCAGTCCATGGGGTCACAAAAAGTCAGAAATGAGCGAGCAACTGAAGTGAATCGAACAAATGCATGCTCACAATTCTCCAAGCTAGACTTCAACAGCACATTAACCTAGATATTGCAGATGTTCAAACTGGAGTTAGAAAAGACAGAAACCAGAGGTCAAAATAAAAATCTCTACTGGATCATGGCAAAAGCAAGAGAATTCTAAAAAAAAAAAAAAAAAAAAATGTATTCTGCTTCATTGATTATGATAAAACTCCACTGTGTGGAACATAACAAACTGCATAAAATTTTTAAAGCCTTTGAAATATAAGACTACCTACCTACCTCTTGAGAGACCTGTATCCAAGTCAAGAATCAGTAGTGAGAACAAGATACAGAAGAACAGATGGTTTGAAATTGGAAAAAAAAAAAAAAAAGTACTATATTTCCACCCTGTTTATTTAACTTATACGCAGAGCACATCTTGGAAAATGCTGGCTGGAAGAAACACAAGCTGAAATTAAGAGAAAAATAGTAATATCAATAGAAATATCAATAACATCAGATATGCAGATGACACCACCCATATGGCATAAAGCAAAGAAAAACTAAAGAGCCTCTTGATGTAAGTGAAAGAAGGAGAGTGAAAAAGTTGTCTTAAGACTCAACATTAAAAAATCTAAGATCATGGCCACTGGTCCTATCATTTCATGGCAAATTGAGGGAAAAACAATGGAAACAGTGACAGACTTCTGTTTTTGTGGACTCCAAAACCATGGCAGATAGTGACTGAAGCTATGAAATTAAGAGATACTTATTTCTTGGAAAAAAAATCTAGACAAACCTAGTCTACATGTAAAAGAGCAGAGGCATTCCTTTGCTAACCTGGGCAAATATAGTAAGAGCTATGCTTTTGTTTGTTTTTTTCAGTAGTCTTGTGTCAATGTAAGTTATACCATAAAGGAGGCTGAACATTAAGGAATTGATACTTTTGAACCACAATCTTGGAGAAGACTCTTTTGTGTCCCTTGGGCTGCAAGGAAATCAATCCAGTCAACTGTAGAGGAAATCAATCCTGAAAATTCACTGGAGGGGAGGATGCCAAGGCAGAAGCTCCAATATTTTTGCTATCTGATATGAAAAGCCAACTCACTGGAAAACACTCTGATGCTGGAAAAGATTGGAGCAGGAGAAGGGGACTGTAGAGGACAAAATGTTTGTATGGCATCACTGACCCAATGGATTTGAGTTTGAACAAGCTCTGGGAGATGGTGAAGGACAAGAAGGCATGATATGCTGCAGTCCATGGGATTGCGAAGAGCTGGAGATGATTGAGTGACTGAACAACAAATAACAACCAGCAACAACAAAGCTACTGAGTGCATTTGACCTTGAGTAGTTTCAGGAGCACTTGAAGCATGTCACAGATCTGAAACCCTAGACAGTGGTAAAACACTGAATGTGTTTGACTGGGAGTTAGTAAAGCAGCCATTGAAATGTGTCACAGCACTGAAACAGTGAATGTTGATAACCTATATGGTGTATTTGACGTGGAGTGAATGAAGAACCACTTGATGTGTGTTTCATGACTGAAACACTATATGTTCACACTTCAGATGGTCTATGTTTGATCTTGTATAGGGAAAGAACAACAGGAAGAGTGTCACAACACTGAAACTGTATCATGATAAATCACTGTGTATGATAACCTGTGGTAGTTGAAAAATCGATGAAAGTATGTAACAGCACTGAATCAAGGGATGGTGATAAACTAAGAGTGTGGTCAAACTTGGATAGACAAAGGCTATTTTGAAACATATACCACAATTAACACACTGGATTGTGATAAATTATTGGTTGTGTATTTTCTGCAGAGAATGAAGAAACAGTTGAAGGAGGAGACAGCACTGGAACACTGGATGGTGATAAAGTATGGAGTGTCTTTGATACATCTTGAATGAAGAGAAACTGGAAGAATGGCACACAGTAAAGCATTGGACCATGGTAAACTTCTGAATGTGTTTTATCTGGAATTAATTAAAGAAGGACTTGAAACTCATCACAGAACTGAGACAGTAATTGTGGTAAGCTATGTTTTTATTTTTATTTTTTCCTGTGGTCATGTATGGATATGAGAGCTGGACTGTGAAGAAGGCTGAGCACCGAAGAATTGATGCTTTTGAAGTGTGGTGTTGGAGAAGACTCTTGAGAGTCCCTTGGACTGCAAGAAGATCTAACCAGTCCATTCTGAAGGAGATCAATCCTGGAATTACTTTGCAAGGAATGATGCTAAAGCTGAAACTCCAGTATTTGGCCATCTCATGAGAAGAGTTGACTCATTGGAGAAGACTCTGATGCTTTGAGGGATTGAGGGCAAAAGGAGAAGGGGACGACAGAGGATGAAATGGCTGGATGGCATCACTGACTCGATGGATGTGAGTCTCAGTGACCTCCAGGAGTTGGTGATGAACAGGGAGGCTTGGTGTGCTGCGACTCATGGGGTTACAAAGAGTTGGACATGACTGAGCGACTGATCTGATCTGATTCACTATATTTTATTTGGAGAGTATAAAGTACATGAGGCATGCCACAGTACTGGAACACAGGGTAGTGGTAAACTACAGGGAGTGTTTGACTCAATCAGTCAAAGGCACACTTCAAGCCTGTAATAGCACAGCATCAAAGAATGATGACAGTTTACACAGTGTCTTTTACCTGGAGGGAATGGAGGAGGCTCAAAACATGTCACAACACAGAAAAAATGGATGGTGATAAACTATCACATTAATTTCTTCTGGAGTGAATTAAAAAACATTTGACGTGTATCTGAACTTAAAAACTGAATGGGGATATGATATTGTGCATGTTTAATGCCAGTAAAAAATTAGAGGAAACAATAGAATAGGAAAGACTAGACATCTTGCCAAGAAACTTAGAGAGAAAGAAAATATTTCATGCAAACATGAGCACAATCAAAAGCAAAAGTAGTATGAGCCTAGTAGAAGTAGAATACGTGATGAAGTGTTGAAAAGAGTATAAGAGAAGAACTGTATCAAAGAAAGGTCTTAATCACCTGCTGCTGCTGCTGCTGCTTCTAAGTCACTTCAGTCATGTCTGATTCTTTGCAACTCCATGGACTGCACCCTACCAAGCTCCTCCGTCCATAGGATTTTCCAGGCATGAGTACTGGAGTGGAGTGCCATTGCCTTCTCCACTTAATCACTTAGATAACCATAATGGTGTTATCACTCATATTGAGCAGACAACCTCGGGTGTGAGGTCAAGTGGATCTTAGGAACAATTACCACAAACAATGCTAGTCGAGGTGATAGAATTGAAGCTTAGCTACTTAAAATTAAAATAATAATAATAATGCTGTTAAAATGCTGCACTCAGTGTGCCAAGAAATTTGGAAAACTCATCAATGATCACAGGACAGGAAAAGGTCAGTTTCACTCTGATCCCAAAGAGGGGCATTTTGATGGAATGCTCAAACTCCTGCACAATCGTGCTCATTTAACATGCTGGCAATGTAATGGTCAAAATTCCTCATCTAGTTTTCAACAATATGTGCACTGAGAACTTTCAAATGTACAAATAGAATTAGACAAGGCAGAGGAACCAGAGATCAAACTGCCAACATTCATTGGAACATAGAAAAAGCAGGGAATTCCAGATAATGATATACTTCTACTTCACTCACTATGCTAAAGCCTTTGCCTGTGTGGGTCACTGAAAGTGTGGAAAATTCTTAAAGAGATGTGTATACTTGACCACATTACCTGGCTCCTGTGAAACCTGTATGCAAGTCAAGAAGTAACACAATCAGGCAGGAACAATGGACTTGTTCAGAATTGGTAAAGGAGTACATCAAGGCCGTCTTGTTGGCACCCCACTTATTTAACCTACAAGCAGACTATATCATGCATGTAAGTTAAATGCAAAATGCAAATGCAAAATGTCAGACTGGATGAAGCACAAGCTGGAATCAAAATTGCAGACAGAAATATCAAGGACCTGAATTTCAGTAAACAGAAGTGAGTTGAACGAAGGCATGGTCACAATTCAATATTGAAATATAAATAAACACAGACATGCAGATGACAGAAAGCAGAAAAGGAATTAAAGCTCCTTGAAGAGATGAAAGTGGGGATTAAAAAAAGCTGGCTTAAACCTCAACATTCAATAAACTAAGATCATGTCTTCCAGACTCATCAGTTCAGTTAGCTAGCTCAGTCATGACTGACTTTGCGACCCTGTGAATTGCAGCCCGCCAGGCCTCCCTGTCCATCACCAACTCCTGGAGTTCACCCAGACTCATGTACATCGAGTTGGTGATGCCATCCAGCCATCTCATCTTCTGTTGACCCCTTCTCCTCCTGCCCCCAATCCCTCCAAACATAAGAGTCTGATCTAATGAGTCAACTCTTCCCATGAGATGACCAAAATACTTAATAGCAAATAGATCAGGACACAAGGGAAACTGTGACAGAATTTTATTTTTGTGAGTTCCAAAATCACTGCACATGATGATTGAAGCCATGAACATAAAAGACACTTGCTTCTTGGAGGGAAAGCCATGACAAACCTAGACAGCATATGCAACCAGAGACATCACTTTGCTGGCAAAGGTCCATATAATTGGTTTTTCCCAGTAGTTGTGCATTGATGTGAGACCTGAACCATAAAGAAGGGTGAATGCCAAATAACTGATGTTTTAAAATTGTGGTGCTGGAGAAGACTCTTGAGTCCCTTGAACTACCAAGAGATCAAACCAGTCAGTCCTAAAGGAAATCAACCCTGATTACTCATTGCAAGGACTGATGCTGAAGTTGCAATACTTTGGCCACCTGATGAAAAGAGCCAAATCATTAGAAAAGACATTACTGCTGGGTAAGATTGTAAGCAGCTGGGGATGGGTGTGAAAGCGAATAAAATGGTTGACTGTTGGCATAACTGTCTCAATGGGCATGAATTTGAACGAATTCCAGGAGATTGTGAAGGACAGGGAAGCCTGGAATGCTGTAGTTCATGGGGTTGCAAAGAGCTGGACATGACTGTGTGACTGAAAAACATCAATCAGGGGTAAATAAAGAAGCACCTGAAGTGTGTCTCAGCACTTAAACACTGGATGTTGATAAACTACTGTGCATTGGAAAAAGGATATATGAGGAAGCCCTTATGCATTAATCAGCACTGAAAGAATGGATGTGTCTATTAACCCAGAGTAGATAAGGAAGCATTGTATGTCACAGCACTGATAGACTGAATGGTGATAAAACACTTGTTGAGTTTGACCTCTGGGGGGGGGGGGGTGTCAAACTAACACCTAATATGTGCCACAAGTTACAGACCTGAAACCTTGGCTAATGTTAAAATGCTGGGAATATTCGACTGATGTGGAATATTAAGCACTTGAAGCATACCACTGTACTGAATACAGGATGATGATACACAACTGAATATTTTTAACAGGAGAGGATGAAGAACATGCAGCATATCATAGCACTAAGAAACTGGATGGTGGTAAACTCCTAGGAGTCATGGGCCAGATTTGATAAAGAAGAATATGCTGAAATATAGATGTTGATAAACTATTGAGTATTTGACACCAGGTGGACAAAGAAGCATTTGGAGCATGTCACATGTCAAGGCACTGAGAATTGCATGGTAATAAACTACAGAGTGTGTATTTCTAGAGAGTGGAGGAATAGGCACTTCAATCATGTCATAGCACTGAAACACTGACTTTGATAAACTACTGGATGTATTTTTCCAGTCTGGATGATAAAGCAGTTTGTGGCACAGCTTGGAAATAATGATAAAATATTAGATGTTGATAAACTACTGGTGTGTTTGATAAAGATGCACTTGAACATGTGACAGCAGTGAAAAGGAGGTAGTGATAAGCTGCTGAGTCTATTTTAGCTGGGGTGGACCAAGATGAGGCTAAACCTCATCTTTCAAGTGTGGATAATGATAAGCTATGAGTACGTTTGTCCTGGGGTGGATAAAGAAACACTGAAAGCATGTCACAGCAGTGAAACACTGGATGCCAATGTACAACTGGATGTGTATGACCCAGGGTGTATGAAGAATAACTTGAGGTGTCACTGCACTGAAGCAGTAGATGATGATAATCTATTGGATGTGTTCAATGAGTAATCAATGAAGAAGCATGTGGAATGGCACTGCATGGTGATAAACATCTGGTTGTATTTGACTAGTGTGGATAAAGAAGTTCTTGAAGCATGTCAAATCTTTGCAACCCTGAATGGTGATATAATTCCATCAAACAACATGTCTTTTTGATATAGGTGTAAAAGCAAGCACCTAAAGCATGTTATGGGGCCTTTCCTGGTGGTCCAGTGCTTAAGCATCCACCTTGAAGTGTAGCGGATGACGGTTCAATCCCTGATTGTTAAACTAACATCACATATGCTGCAGTGTAACTGAACCTGTACAGCTGCAAATACTGAAGTTCTGACACTCCAAAGACTGCATGCCATGGTTAGAGTTGGCTTGTCTCAAGGACTATCTTTCATGACACAACTATGACCCAACACAGCCAACTAAATAAATTAAGAAGAATCATGTCACAGGTGAAACATTGGTGACAAATTATTGAGTGTGCTTTACCTGGAGAAAATGAAGAAACACTTGAATCATGTCACTGCACTGAAACACCAGATGGTGATAAGCCACTGGGTATGTTTGATATGGGATGCATGAAGACTTGTGGAATGTTCCATAGTTAAAACATTGGATGGTGTAAATCTACTGACTGTGTTAGACCTGGAGTGGATAGAAGAATATCACAGAACTGAAACGCTAGGGGTGGTAAACTACAGGTGTTTATTAAAGAGGGGAAGATGAAGAAACACTTAACCTGTCACAGCACTGAATACTAGATATATTTGACCTGGAGTGGGTTGAAAAAGTACTCTAAACAGGTTACAGGAATGAAATCAACACTGGATGGTGATAAAAGTTGCAGTGTGATGACCAGCTGAGATGAAGAAGCAATTCAAGCATGTCATGACAGTG
>CAKXYN010000579.1:0-57140 GCA_935064755.1 Tragelaphus eurycerus
GGGAGCTCAGCTTGGTGCTCTGTGATGACCTAGAGGGTGGGATAGGGGTGGGGTGGGGATGGGGTGGGGTGGCAGGGAGGCTCAGGAAGGAGGAGATATATTAAAACGTATACATATAGCTGATTCACTTCACTGTATAGCATAAACTAACACAACATTTTACAGTAATTATACTTCAATAAAAAATTGTCTCATTCCTTCAGATTATTCTTTTTCATATTATTAATCATTTTTCAAATGATTCAGTTCAGTTCAGTTCAGTCGGTCAGTTGTGTCCGAGTCTTCGACCCCCATGAATTGCAGCATGCCAGGCCTCCCTGTCCATCACCAACTCCCGGAGTTCACCCAGACTCACGTCCATCAAGTCAGTGATGTCATCCAGCCATCTCATCCTCTGTCGTCCCCTTCTCCTCCCACCCCCCAATCCCTCCCAGCATCAGAGTCTTTTCCAATGAGTCAACTCTTTGCATGAGGTGGCCAAAGTGCTGGAGTTTCAGCTTTAGCATCATTCCTTCCAAAGAAATCCCAGGGCTGATCTTCAGAATGGACTGGTTGGATCTCCTTGCAGTCCAAGGGACTCTCAAGAGTCTTCTCCAACATCACAGTTCAAAAGCATCAATTCTTTGGCGCTCAGCCCTCTTCACAGTCCAACTCTCACATCCATACATGACCACAAGAAAAAACCATAGCCTTGACTAGACGAACCTTTGTTGGCAAAGTAACGTCTCTGCTTTTGAATATGCTATCTAGGTTGGTATTTAATTTATATGCAGAGTACCTCATGATAAATGCTGGACTGGAAGAAACACAAGCTGGAATCAGGATTGCCGGGAGAAATATCAATAAACTTAGATATGCAGATGACACCACCCTAATGGCAGAAAGTGAGGAGGAACTAAAAAGCCTCTTGATGAAAGTGAAAATGGAGAGTGAAAAAGTTGGCTTAAAGCTCAACATTCAGAAAACGAAGATCATGGCATCTGGTCCCATCTCTTCATGGGAAATAGATGGGGAAACAGTGTCAGACTTTGGAATAGTCATTGCAATTCCAATTGCAATGAAACAGCTCATTGCCTGTTGGCTCAGATGGTAAAGCATCTGTCTGCAATTCAGGAGACCTGGGTTCGACCTCTGGCTAGAGGAGATCCCCTGAATAAGGGAATGCCAACCCACTCCCGCATTCTTGCCTAGAAAATCCCATGGACAGTGGAGCCTGGCAGGCTACAGTCCACGGGATCGCAAAGAGTTGGACACGACTCAGTGACTAATCCACACACCCTTACCTGTCAGATGAGACCATGAGGGGAAGCAACACAACAACCCCGACTCAGCAGTGAGTGGTCTTGCTCCTCAGCCAGAGCAATATCAAAGAAAAGCAGCTAAACAAAAGGTTTAAATAAAATCTAGAGTCTCATAATATAATTTGCAAATTGCTGAGGTTTCAAAAAAAATCACTTTTTATATGAAGAATAAAGAAGATCTCAAATTCAGCACAACAAGGACAAGAAATACAAGTTACACGACAGAGATGTTAGAATTACTTGCTAAAGATTTCAGGGCGCCCCTTTGGAAAATTTCGACTGAACAATTATAAGTGTGTAACAAAAAGAAACGAAAAGTAAAGGAGAAAAAATTTTAAGAGAGAAAATCTCAGCCAAGAAACAGAAGATACACTGTTATACTGTCTATGCTTCTATTACTTAATATAAATCCTGAAATGATAAATTTCTAGAAATGGAGAACATGGTTGGTCATGCTTGCCAAAGGTTTAGAGAAGAATAGGATAGGCAGAAAGTGGGTGTGGCTTTGAAAGGAAAAATGGGTGTGATGGTTGGATGGCATCACTGACTCAATGGGCATGAGTTTGAGTGAACTCCGGGACTTGGTGATGGACAGGGAGGCCTGATGTGCTGTGATTCATGGGGTCACAAAGAGTCAGACACGAGTGGGCGACTGAACTGAACTGATGAGAGAGAAAAGTGGGTATCAAAGGAAACACGAAGAAACCTTGTGGCAATGGTAGACATAGTATTTTGACTGAATCAATGTCAATGACATAGTTGTGATACTTAAAACAAATCAGGAGCAGTCATCTGTATAAAATTAGTATCTGATAACTTGTTTTATTTTGCTTAAAAATTATAACCTCAGTTATATATTTACTTTTGAGAATATATTAGTTAATATTTCTGGGTGATTGTAGCTTGTTAGCTTAGTGTCACATAATCCTGCCGATTAAAAATCCATTTAGTTCAAATAAATTTTTATGTTTTATGCATCTTTATGGTATAATATAAATTTTGTATTACCACTAACTTTGACAAGTTAGAACATATTGGGATTGAGATACTTAAAATGAAGTTAAGAATGAGTAAAACTGAATGTATAATTTTTATGAATGTTTCCACTCTTTTCTGAGTTTTTCTTCTGTTTGTAGTAACACAATAGTTTATCCAAACATCTAGGCTACTATTTTTGGGAATTTTTTTGTCGATTTCTATTATCCTTGTGAGAAGTCCAGATGAATCTTTCCTTGGAATATATCTCAGTGCGAGGGTGACCATTTGAGTGTTACATCTGAATTAGGCTAACCTGATAGTTATTTTTCTGGGCTCCAAAATCACTACAGATGGTGACTGCAGCCATGAAACTAAAAGATGCTTACTCCTTGGAAGGAAAGTTATGACCAACCTAGATAGCATATTCAAAAGCAGAGACATTCCTTTGCCAACAAAGGTTCATCTAGTCAAGGCTATGGTTGTTCCTGTGGTCATGTATGGATGTGAGAGTTGGACTGTGAAGACGGCTGAGCGCCAAAGAATTGATGCTTTTGAACTGTGGTGCTGGAGAAGACTCTTGAGAGTCCCTTGGACTGCAAGGAGATCCAACCGGTCCATTCTGAAGGAGATCAGCCCTGGGATTTCTTTGGAAGGAATGATGCTAAAGCTGAAACTCCAGTACTTTGGCCACCTCATGCGAAGGGTTGACTCATTGGAGAAGACTCTGATGCTGGGAGGGATTGGGGACAGGAGGAGAAGGGGATGACAGAGGATGAGATGGCTGGATGGCATCACTGACTCGATGGACGTGAGTCTGGGTGAACTCCGGGAGTTGGTGATGGACAGGGAGGCCTGGCATGGTGCGATTCATGGGGTCGCAAAGAGTTGGACATGACTGAGCGACTGATCTGATCTGATCTGATAGTTATGGAAAAAGAATAAAGAAAGGGAGTGAGAATTTTGCTGTGTAAGGATAAGCTCAGAATTGCTCTCTATTAATTCCATGTTTGCTTATATTTACAGTGGCAAAGATGAAAGAATGATTTTTCAACTCTAGCTTAGAGCCCTGGCATATAAGTCTTCTTGCAATGTGATTTGATATAATATAAAATTAGAGGAGGTGTTGCTGTCTATTGTACTGCCTAAAGACTTTTTAACTTTCCATAGAAAACACATTTTAATGAATTTCCAAGTTCTTTATCACTGCTGAGGTCAAGGAATGTCTGCCTTGTGGGATAGAGTTCAACTTTGGTTTGAGGAATTTTTGGTCCCCTAGTAATTGTGAGGGGGTCTGAGAAAAATGATTGGGACTCATTTTAGTGATGATCAGGTTAAAGAGATTATCTTTAGTATAATACTCACAATTTGGGGAATTTCCCAAGTAATTTTCTACCCTCTGCTCTTTTTATTTTCTCTTATTGAGTTTACCTAATCCCATGGCTTTAATCTCTATGGAAACAATCCTCAAACCTTCTCATGTTTTGACCTTTCTTCTTACTTTTAGCTTTTGTTGTTCAGCTGCTAAGTCATATTGGACTCTTTACCACCCCCATGGACTGCAGCACCCCAAGCTTGCCTGTGCTTTACTATCTCCTGGAGTTTGCTCAAACTCATGTCCATTGAGTCGATGATGCCATCCATTAAAGCACTTTAGCCTCAGTTAGGCATTTGCCCAATTGCACACTTTTACTTGGATGTCCCCTGGTGGCTCAGCTGGTCACGAATCTGCCTGCAATACGGGAGACCTGGGTTCTATCCCTGGATTGGGAAGATCCCTTGGAGAAGGGAAAGGCTACCCACCCCAGTAGTCTGGCCTGGAGAATTGCATGACCATGTTAGTCCATGAAGTCACAAAGAGTTGGACACTACTGAGCGCTTTCACTCACTTGGATGTCCTGCTAGAAGCTCAAGCTCACTATGTTTGAAACTAAAAGTATAACTTTTATGTATATAAATGTATAATTGTTATGTATATGTATTTTAAATGTATAATTTTCAGTGTTTTCTGAGCTTTCTTCTGTTTGTAGTAACAGCATAGTATATCCAAACACCTAGCCTAGGATCTTTGGGAAGTTTTTGCCTATTTGTATTCCGTTTGTGAGAAGTCCTGATGAAAACTCCCTTGCAACGTCTCTCTCATTTGTTTGGTTTTTATAATTTTTCACAGTAGCACTATTAACTTAGGGCATTTAAAATCACTTATTGACTATTTTAATTACCTCCCAATGCTGACGTGCCTCCAGTCCTTCTTACTCTAGTCTGTCCAGCCAGTGCCCACATTATTACTCTTTCTAAGTCAACATTTTGATTATTTCAAACCTGTTTCAAGTCAAAAAGGAAATGATTTTGAATGGTTCCTACTGGCCTCCCTAGTGAGCTGACCTTGATCTGGGCATCTGGAAGCTTCCCGTACTGATCCAAATGGATCCAAATCTGCCTTCTGATCTGAGTCTATGCTGCAGACTTCCAAGAAGAGGCAGTGGGGCCTCCTCTGTAAGAGCCATGGAAGTGGTCTGTGTGACATTCAGGGAGGACAGAAACTTGTATTTTCTCTGAGTTCAGTAACGTTGATCCACAAGGCTTATAGATGGCCACTAAGAGTTTACCTGTGACATTCACATACCTCACTGGTGTTTGTCCAGTCCCACACTCAGGCCTACAAGGAAAATCACTGATACTATATAAGCCTTTGCCCATGGGGCAGTACTTCTGTTGTGGTATCCAGTCTTGGTCCCCAGGGAAATGAGGAAAAAGGGTTCTCATTCATTCCTTGTTTAATAAATGAATATTTATTTAACACCTACTTTATATGTGTGGTTTTAGTCTAAGTTGCTACAAAAACAGTACTGAACAAAACAGACAAAATCTCTGCCCTTACGGAACTTAGGTTCAAATGCATGTGAATGTATGAATGTATGTGTCTGTGTTGTCAGAAGACACACCAAATAAACAAATAAGTGGCTAGTGTTTCTTAAGAGCTGTGGATGCAGGAAAAGTCACTGCTTTTCCATTTGAGGATGTGCTCCATTTGGCAACAAACCAAAATGTATGCAAAATGGGTTACTTCCAATACACACTGTTATTCTAGTGAACTCGGCTTAAATGCAGAGTGGGTAATATCTCTTTCTTACAAATCATATCTCTGGGGAAAACACAATGAATACGTAAGACTTCTTAATCAGGTCCCTAGGATTTCCCAATTCACAATAACCCCTGGGTCATATTAGCAGGTGGCTCCCTGGGCACCAGCAGATACTATTTCCACCTCCTAGACTGGAGAGGACACTCTGGCAGATCCACCATCAGAAATCATGACCTGTAACTCATGTCACCTTAGAGCCTGGGGTACTGAGGTCTGTGCTCTGACTCTCTCAGTCCAAAATGCACTCAAAACAAAAACAATTACAGAGATGAAGAATCTGTGTTCTGGGCTGATCATCTCTAAAATTCATCAGAACCACTTGAGAATAAAGAAGCAGAGTTAGCAAGTCTCTGTGCAGAAAGTGAGTGTTGAATCTTATCTGTCCAGTTACTCATCCTCCCAACCTCATCTGTGGAAGCCAAGAATCCCCTGAAATGGCAGCTTTCTCTCTGCTGATAATTGGGTGGGGCTAGTGAACTGTCAGAGCAGAAGTAGAGCAGAGATGCTGTTGTCATGAGGTTCAGGGTCACTGAATCTTACCCTGTAGAACTTGCCCGAAAGTGTTTTTAATACACGTCTTTAAAAATTCCCTCAACCTTTATACAAAGACGAAGGAAAAAAAAAAAAAGACACAGAGGGTTAGGCTGGGGTTCCTTCTCACATTCTGGGTCTCAGCCTCATTAGAGTGGGATTGGGTGGAGACAGCGGGGTACTCATTTTAATATTACCCTCTGTCCTGTTTCCACAGGTGTGTCCTAGGGAAGAATGGCCCCAGGGAATGAATCTTCAGTGACTGAGTTTATCCTGCTGGGTTTAACACAGCAGCCAGAACTCCAGCTGCCTCTCTTTTTCATTTTCTTAGCAATTTATGTGGTCACTGTGGTGGGGAACATTGGCTTGATTATGCTTATTGGTCTGAACCCTCATCTGCACACTCCCATGTACTACTTTCTCTTCAACCTTTCCTTCATTGATCTCTGCTACTCCTCTGTCATTATCCCTAAAATGCTGATGAGTTTTGTAAGCCAGAACATCACCTCTTATGCAGAGTGCATGACTCAGCTCTGCTTCTTCTCCTTCTTTGCTATTGATGAGTGCTATATTTTGACGTCAATGGCCTATGACCGATACGTGGCCATCTGTAAGCCCCTGCTCTACAAGGTCTCCATGTCCCATCAGGTCTGCCTCATGCTGATGGTGGGTGTAAATGTGATGGGGCTTGTGGGTGCCATGGCCAATACTGGGTGCATGCTGCGACTCTCCTTCTGTGATGGAAACATCATCAATCACTACATGTGTGACATTCCTCCACTCCTCCAGCTCTCCTGCACAAGCACCTCCATCAATGAGTTGGAGATTTTCATTGTGGTGGGTGTCAATGTCTTAGTCCCCAGTGTCACCATTTCTGTTTCTTACACCTTGATCCTCTTGAACATCCTTCGCATCCGTTCTACAGAGGGCAGGTCCAAAGCCTTCAGTACCTGCAGCTCCCACATAATTGTGGTTTCTCTTTTCTTTGGATCAGCAACATTCATGTATCTCAAGCCTTTTCCTGCTGGGTCTCTGGATGAAGATAAAGTGTCCACAGTTTTTTATACCATTGTGGGGCCAATGGTGAATCCTTTCATCTACAGTCTGAGGAACAAAGATGTCCAAGTTGCACTGAGTAAGACTATTAGGAAAAGGGTGTTTTGAATAGAAATTATGTTAGCTGTTGATATCAAATTTTAGTAAGGGCACACAATGTATGATGATATGGAGAAAAGAGAAAGGAATTAAAATAAAAAGCAGGTGATTTCAATAACAAGAGAAGCAAAGATTTTTATGAAAACCATTTTATAAGAGAAGACAGTATGAAGAAGAAGAGAATCAGCCATTCATCCTTTCATAGAAAGTAGGAAAGTACTGGGTTGGACAACTTTTTGTCCAACCCTATAATTCATTTTGTCATGTTCCATCTTATTTTGAGAGAGTATAAGGTTTTAAGTAGAAAAAAATGAATGGTAATGAATCCAGAAAAAGTAAGGTTGTGAGATTTTTGACTAAGGTATGTCCAGAACTCCTGTGAAGCTTTGTCAAGGACATTTGGACTTTGTAGACTTCAGATTCAGTAAGTTACTCATTTATTTAATAAATCTCTGTTGAAAGTGCTGGAGAGGATTTTGTCTGGTAGATTCCTTTGTTTCTCAGAAAAGAAGACTAGGAAAACACTTCTCCCTATAGTCTCTATCTTCTCAATTTAGTCTTAAGAAAACATGGTAAAGGGAGATTCTTTTTTGATCTCAGTTCAAGGACAAAAAAACTCAGATAACCATTTACAGCAGACAGGAATAAAAAGGTAATGTTCTATTTTAAACATTATTTATATGTAAAATAATTCTATTCTGCCTACAGTAATGTGTATATTTCCATGTTTCTCTCAATTTGTCCCAGCCTCTCCTTCCCCTACTGTGTCAACAAGTCTGTTCTCATGTCTGCATCTCCACTGCTGCCCTGAAAAGAGGTTCGTTAGTACCATCTTTCTAGATTCCATATGATGTGTTAATGCACAGTATTTGTCTTTATCTTTCTAACTTACCTCACTCTGTATAACAGGCTCTAGGTTCATCCACTTCATTAAGACTGACTCAAATGCATTCCTTTTTTTTTTTTTATAGCTGAGTAATATTCTATTGTATATAAACGTACCACTATTTCTGTATCCATTCATCTGTCAATGGACATCGGGGTTACTTCCATGTCCTAGCTACTGTAAAAAGTGCTGTCATGAACATTGGGGTACATGTGTCTCTTTCAGTTAGATTTTCAAAGGGTATATGCCAAGTATTCATAGTTACTTATATTTTTACTACATTGCTGCCATATAGGTTTATTACAATGATTCAGGTGTGCTGGGGTAACTGAAGGTCACTGAAACTTTTAAATAAGGAAGGGACTCCTGCATCGAAAGTGATTATGGGCTGCCCATGCCCTGGTCATCGATACTGCAGGGAGAGGAGTCTCTGAAAGACCTTTCTTTGTGTTTGAAGGGCCCAGCCGTCCCTTCCAAACCCTGGAGCTTTCACACACTAGGTTTTTTCTCCTGCCATTCCCTTTCGAGCTTAGACTTCGTCTGGTCCCTGAACTTGCAGGGGTTCACTCTGTCTTTGAAGTTCAGGGGCCTCTTGGCAGAAACCAACCAATACTTGGTCTTCACACTGGAATAAGTTCATGTAGTGCAAAAGAGCATGGGGTGGGGAAGAAGGGCTGAAAACCATGGCTTCTGCTCTGTGGACTTAACAGGAGTGGAGGACAACCTGTAACGTATTATTCAAGACAGCCTGTGACTGATGCGCTTATTGGTGTGGCTGACAGAGTCACCAGCCCTGCCATCAGCAGAGGGCTGATGACCTGCCTTTTGAAAAAAATAAAAAAGTAATAAAATAAAATAAAGAAGGAAGGGAGAGTTGTGTGCTTCCAGAACTTATCCTCCTGTTGTGTATATGGCCAAATAAGAGGGAGTATGTGAGAAAAGCTAGAATTGTTACTGGAATCATTACATTTCAGCATATAGTTCAATAAAAACCTCAGAAGTACCTGAACTTGGATGGTGGCTGAGGGAAAAGGATGGAAGTCAGTGTGGCTATCGACCCTAATGCTGAGCATGTGAGAGATGTGAGAAACACTCGGAAGACTTTCACCAAAGAACAATGTAACTTACAGAGTTATTTATGCAGTGCCTACTGTGTGAGTTAAAGTCGCTGAGTCATGTCCGACTCTTTGTCACCCCCATGGACTACACAGTCCATGGAATTCTCCAGGCCAGAATACTGGAGTGGGTAGCCATTCCCTTCTCCAGGGGATCTTCCCAAGCCAGGGATCGAACCCAGGTCTCCCACATTGCGGGAGGATTCTTTATCAGCTGAGCCACAAGGGAAGTCCCTGCACTATTCACAGCAGTACAAGAGAAGTGGTAAATAAGACAGAAGAGATGTTTGTCCTCATTTATAATTTATAAGGAGACACAGGAATTAAAGAGGAAATGGTGAGTGTTATGATGGAAGATTTACAGAAAGTTTGGAGAACATATATGAAGACAGCTGGCATTATTTGACTGTATACTACATGCCAGGTACTGTTCTAACCACTTTTGGGATATTTTTTTTTTTCATTTAATCATCAAGATAACCCAATGAAGGAGATGCTATTATTATCATCAATATTTTAGAAATTATGAACCTGAGGCATGGAGAGTTAATCACTGTGTCCAAGTTAGTAAGCAGGGGGGTATGCCTCAAACTCATACCCTCTGACTCTATAGCCTCCACTCTTTCTACTATGAGAAATGATTGATGACCTCAGTTAATGAAATAGTATACCTAAGGGCCTAGCTGGAACCTTAGGTAGATATTTCCAGTAGGTGTTTAAAATGTAAATATTTTAGTAGGGAGAAAGGCATTTAGCATTTTCTTTTTGAGATAATCCATGAGAGACAACAAGTGAAGTGAATTACTAGAGGCTTTGTAAAATTTCAGGTAAAGATGTGAAGAAACCCCTAGGTAGACTCTGGAAAATTTCCTCTTAGGATCTGGGAAGACACAGAGAAAGAACCTGTATAATAGATTTTTCTAAAGTGATGAAGATGATAGGAAGATGGGAGCTTACTTTTGCCTCTGCCTTGGGGGATGTACTGTCCCTGGAGTGATGTGTAAACTGGATTAAAACATTGAGTCCCTAAGGACCTAGATAGAGAACATGGTAAATGTAACTCCCTTACTTCTTTTTTACATATAGAATCTATTCCCTGGGGAGAGACTGAGCAAGCTTCCACCCTGTTTATAACCAATTACGCTGCATCCTTAAACTCACAATCCATCTTCCGTTATTATCAAGTGGCAAACCTGATAACAACGCTGTGAAATTTTCCTTGCTGAGTGAGAAGACTCAAAGTCATAATTAGAAGTTAATATTTGTAGTTCAGAAAGATTTCCAGGACATAATTTGAAATTAAGTCTGGGCTGCTCAGACTTTTCATTTTAGAATCAAATGAGCCAGAGCCTCAGACCTGACATTGCCTTTCAAGGACAAACACCAAGGGGGAGCTGTAAGGTTTCTGGCCACATAAGGGTGAGTGTCTGAATTCTGTTGACATCAGATCTGCCACTTTCCTGTCTCCCCCTCTCCCCACCGTTTCATGCAGGCATGAGATTCAAGTGAAACTCTTCGGAGACTATATCGAAGGGGATCAGAGAGTGTTCAGAGGTTAGGAGGTGCAGAAGTATCTCAGTCAGTAAGTTCCTTTTCTATGGACAGACTCTCACTCTTCTACTTGGGCAATAACTAAACCCCCTCTAGCCTTCAGTCCCTTAGTCTTTGGTTAGAGACAATCTTCTTGGTTCCAACTCACACCAGATCTAATCTGCACCAGAAGCCAGCACCATGTAGCTGGGGTCTCTGCCTACAATTTTGCTGATGAGGAGAAGTCTCAAGTGAATGAAGAAAAGGTGAAGTTAGAGATGGACTTTCTAATTTGATCCTTCTCTTATCTCTTCGTTTTTCCAGCAGGCATGTAATCCATATGGCAACATTGCCTTCTCTCTGTAGGCTGTTTGTGATGATCTTTGTTTTATTTAGCTTATCAAGACTCTAGAAAGGGAAAGCCCATGGTAAAGGCAGATTCTATGGGCCCAGGTTGGCCTAGTGTCAGACATGCTCAGTATGTACACTCTCTTGTAGGATGAGATATTGTCAGAAGGACTGAGCTGTTCCCCAATGTAAATCTTCTCTCCTGTGTCCACAGAGTTTCTTAGGGAGGAATGGTTCCTGGGAATGGGTCTTTCGTGACTGCATTCATCCTGGTGGGGTTAACAGACCAACTGGATCTCCAAGTTCCCTTGTTTTTCCTGTTTCTATTAATGTATATGGTCACTGTGATAGGAAATTTGAGCCTGATAATCCTAATCGGGATACATTCACATCTACACACCCCCATGTACTTTTTCCTCTTTAACTTGTCCTTCACAGACCTCTGTTACTCTTCAGTATTTACACCCAAAATGTTGATAGATTTCTTATCGAAGGAGAATGTTATCTCTTACATGGGGTGCATGACTCAGTTCTACTTCTTCTGTTTTTTTGTCATTTCTGAATGCTATGTGTTGACATCCATGGCCTATGACCGTTATGTGGCCATCTGTAAGCCACTATTATATAATACTGCCATGTCCCCTAAAGTGTGTTCCAGCCTTATGCTTGGATCCTACTTGATGGCATTTTCTGGTGCCATGGCTCACACTGGATGCATGCTGAGACTGACCTTCTGTGATGCAAACTCCATCAACCATTATTTCTGTGACATCCACCCTCTGCTTCAGCTCTCCTGCACAAGTACCTATGTCATTGAGCTGGTAGTTTTCATCATGGCGTGCATCAACATCATTGTGCCCAGTCTCACCATCTTTGTCTCCTATGGTCTCATCCTGTCCAGCATCCTCCACATCAAGTCCACGGAGGGCAGGTCCAGAGCCTTCAGCACCTGCAGTTCCCACATCAGTGCTGTTTCTCTGTTCTTTGGATCTGGGGCATTTGTGTATCTCAAATCATCTTCTACTGGATCTTTGAATGAGGGAAAAATCTCTTCTGTCTTTTATACCAATGTGGTTCCCATGATGAACCCCTTAATTTACAGTCTGAGGAACAAAGATGTTAAAAATGCTCTGAGAAAAACCCTGAGGAGAAGAAAGTATTGACTAGAATCAGTTTCTGTGTCCAGGTCATAGGATGGGAGAGATTTTGTGTGTTTATTTACAATATTTGTAGTGGAAGCCTTCTTACCTTATTTATTTCTCATTATAGGGAAGGAAATTTAGTCTTCCCTCAAGTTTTTTCCAGTTTCTTAGAGTTGATCATCTTTCTTTTATGACTACTTTAGTAATATCCTTTCCTTTTCTTCAGTTTCCCCATTTGAGAATAACATAAAGAAATAAACTAACCTATTTTTTTGCCACCCAGCATGGCTTTTGGGGTCTTAGTTCTCCAACCAGGGATTGAACTCTTGCCCCCTGCAGTGGAGGTGAAGAGTACTAACCACTGGACCACCAGATAATTCCCTTCTATTTATTTTTCCTATTGTTATTATGGTCTTTATTTTTTCACTTGGAAAAAGATGAATGTTTCTGTTAATGATCAATAAAGTAACACTAGTGTGACTTTATTGGAGAAGGAAATGGCAACCCACTATAGTGTTCTTGCCTGGAAAATCCCTGGGACAGGGGAGCCTGGTGGGCTGCGGTCTATGGGGTCGCACAGAGTCAGACACGCAGAAGTGACTTAGCAGCAGCAGCAGGAGCAGCAGCAGCAGCAGCAGTGTCACTTTAAAGTCTTTAAAGTCATTGATTTTGAATGTTCAATAAAGTAACACTTTCTTAAATGACACATGCCACTGGAAGCATGAATGAGACAATCTGTTCTACCTTTTTCTTTCTCCTTACAGTGCTCAGGCATGTGATTTCTCCAAATGCCATTGTTTCACCCTTATAGGAGATTCCATAAAGACTATCAAAGATACTCCACTTTGCAGCTGTAAACACTAGTCATTAAGCTAGTTTCATGTTTATCTCCAGTATTTCATAGTTATTTTCTATAGTCAAAGTAGCACATCAGATTTTCAATATATATTTATTTCATGAATACACTACTCAACACTGAAACTCAGAGAAGGGTAATGATTTACTTAAAGTCACACCATTTTTTTTATTAAAAAACCTGAAATAAAGTATTAGCTTTTTGATTTCAAATGTACTACTCTTTCTAGTATACTTTCTGTTTACTTCATTTTATTTGTATTTTAGTAAACATAAGGTAAGGCTTCTCAGGTGGCTCACACACTGAAGAATCCACGTGCAATGCAGGAGACCTGGGTTCGATCCCTGGATTTGGAAGATTCCCTGGAGAAGCACATGGCAACCCACTCTAGTATTCTAGCCTAGAGAATCCCCATGAACAGAGAAGCCTGGCAGGCTACAGTCCATGGGGTCACAAAGTGTCGGACATGACTGAGAGACTAAGCATAGCACAGCAAACATAAGATATGATAAAACATTTGTTTTGAAATCTGAGTTTTTCTCCAAAAAAAGAGAAAGAAATAGTTTAAAGATCTTATAATTCAGAGAATAGGCATTCCTAAGAAATAAGTAAAACATTTCTTAGGAATGTGTCATTAGTCCATAGTCTAATAAAGAAGGCCAATAAATAAGAGGTACCTCACACAAGGCCAATAAATAAGAGGTCCTTCAGTAGGGAATGGACAATGAGATTTAGAAGTCACACTTTCATCCTGAATTTGTTTCCTTATCTGTAGAGTACTTAAATTATCCTCCACTGTCCATAAAGTTTTTTTTTTTTTTAAATAAAAAAGCAAAAAGTTAATTTTGAATAAAAAAATTGCAATTTGAGGCAAATAGATTCTGGTAGCAGCCCAAACAGTGTCCCAGCTCAGGAGTAAAATCAAAGGCTTTTAGAGGCAAAGAAGGGAAGTTGGCACTGCAAAGAATTTTAATTTAAGGGTTGGAGACAGAAGCTAGTCTTGGCTAAACAGGATTGAGTACTAGCTATCACTTGCTATTGTTTTGTCGCTAAGTTGCATCTGACTCTTTTGCGACCCCATGGACTGTAGCCTGCCAGGATGCTCTGTCCACGGGATTTTCCAGGCAAGAATATTGGAGTGGGCTGCCATTTCCTTCTCCTGCATAAAGCTTTTATTAAAACTTATAATACACAATGACCACACATCAATAGTAATTTGGAGGATGAAGACCAATGGCTATGGCCACATCTGTTGGGAATTAGGTAGAGAGAGGACAGTATCTTAAGGAGACAACATAGTGATTGGTAATCAAAACTCAAGTTAGAAAGAAAGAATAGAGAATAAAATAAAATTATGAGAAAAGAAAGCTCTTTCTGCGATTTTCTTCTCCTTTCTAGAAGGCTCTAGAAATATTATGGAGGTCACAGGATTTCTCTGGAAAGCCTTTAGCTTAAGTTATTTGGTACTTATAACATGTTGAACACGCATTCCTGTTTCTTGGCTTGCACACACTACTCTTATGTGGATTTTAAAGTACAAAAGCCTCAAATTTCAGCTGTGAGAGCAATGACCATTTGAAAGAAATATTTGGGGAATAAACTAAATTTTGAACGAGATGTCTTTTTCTTTTGAGGTACTAGGAAAAAGAAAACCACTCAAAAATATGATGTGTTGAGACAATTTAAACATGTCCTAAAATAACTGTAGTAACATTTACTACTTTACTGCTTTCCAGTCTCCATTCAATATTTAGATAGTTTGATATTTAGCATAGCTGGATTGTTGGCTTGTTTTTAGACGTTCAACATTGCTAAATTCTTGACTTATAGTTTTACTGACCATTCATATCCCATCCCCTGATCCAATATTAGTATGTTTGATTTTCACTTAACTAGTTCTATGTATGTGAAATAATTGATCTTGGTTGGATTTTTTTTTTTCATTTTGCTTTTCTTTAAGTAACTGTTCTGATAAAAATACTTTCCACATTGAAGGAAAAATATATCTCAATAGGCAAACAGTATCTTGCTATTTGAGAGCCTTTGCAGACAACTGGTGGTTGATCTTTCATTTGATGAGACTCAAAATACAAATGAAACCCATTTCAATCTCATAAAAAATCTTTAAAATTAGGCTTCAATAATTCAAAAAGATGCATGTACCCTAATGTTTGAACTTCCCAGGTGGCACTAGTGGTAAAGAATCCACCTGCCAATGCAAGAGATGCAAGAGACACTGATTTGCTCCATGGATTGGGAAGATGCTCTAGAGAAGGAAATGGAAGCCCACTCCAGTGTTCTTGCTGGGGAAATCCCATGGACAGAGTAGCATGGTAGGCTATCATCCATGAGTCCCAGAGTTGGACATGACTGCATATCTAAGCACAATGATCACAGAAGCACTATTTACAATAGTCAGGACATGGAAGCAACCTAAATGTTCATTGACAGAGAAATGGATAAAGAAGATGTGGTACATATATACCATGGAATATTATTCACCATAAAAATGAAACTGGGTCATTTGTAGAGATGTGGATGGACCTAGAGTCTGTCATACAGAGTAAAGTAAGTCATAAAAGAAAAACAACTATCATATATTAACACATATATATGGAATCTAGAAAAATAGTACAGAGAAACCTATTTGCTAGGCAGGAATAGAGATCCAAATGTAGAGTGAACATGTGGACACAGTGGGGGATGGGGAGGGTGGGACGAATTCAGAGAGTAGCATTGACATATATACCCCATGTGTAAAACAGATAGCTAGTGGAAGGCTGCTGCGTAGCACAAGGAGCTCAGCTTGGTGCTCTGTGATGACCTAGAGGGTGGGATAGGGGTGGGGTGGGATGGGGTGGGGTGGCAGGGAGGCTCAGGAAGGAGGAGATATATTAATATGTATACATATAGCTGATTCACTTTGCTGTATAGCATAAACTAACACAACATTTTACAGTAATTATACTTCAATAAAAAATTGTCTCATTCCTTCAGATTATTCTTTCATATTATTAATCATTTTTCAAATGATTCAGTTCAGTTCAGTTCAGTCGCTCAGTCGTGTCCGACTCTGCGACCCCATGAACTGCAGCATGCCAGGCCTCCCTGTCCATCACCAACTCCCGGAGTTCACCCAGACTCACGTCCATCAAGTCAGTGATGCCATCCAGCCATCTCATCCTCTGTCGTCCCCTTCTCCTCCTGCCCCCAACCCCTCCCAGCATCAGAGTCTTTTCCAATGAGTCAACTCTTTGCATGAGGTGGCCAAAGTGCTGGAGTTTCAGCTTTAGCATCATTCCTTCCAAAGAAATCCCAGGGCTGATCTTCAGAATGGACCAGTTGGATCTCCTTGCAGTCCAAGGGACTCTCAAGAGTCTTCTCCAACACCACAGTTCAAAAACATCAATTCTTTGGTGCTCAGCCTTCTTCACAGTCCAACTCTCACATCCATACATGACCACAAGAAAAACCATAGCCTTGACTAGACGAACCTTTGTTGGCAAAGGAATGTCTCTGCTTTAGAATATGGTATCTAGGTTGGTATTTAACTTATATGCAGAGTACATCATGATAAATGCTGGACTGGAAGAAACACAAGCTGGAATCAGGATTGCCGGGAGAAATATCAATAACCTTAGATATGCAGATGACACCACCCTAATGGCAGAAAGTGAGGAGGAACTAAAAAGCCTCTTGATGAAAGTGGAGAGTGAAAAAGTTGGCTTAAAGCTCAACATTCAGAAAACGAAGATCATGGATGGCATCTGGTCCCATCACTTCATGGGAAATAGATGGGGAAACAGTGTCAGACTTTGGAATTGCCATTGCAATTCCAATTGCAATGAAACAGCTCATTTCCTGTTGGCTCAGATGGTAAAGCATCTGCCTGCAATTCAGGAGACCTGGGTTCGACCTCTGGCTAGGGGAGATCCCCTGAATAAGGGAATGACAACCCACTCCCGCATTCTTGGCTAGAAAATCCCATGGACAGTGGAGCCTGGCAGGCTATAGTCCACGGGGTCGCAAAGAGTTGGACACGACTCAGTGACTTATCCACACACCCTTGCCTGTCAGATGAGACCATGAAGGGAAGCAAGACAACAACCCCGACTCAGCAGTGAGTGGTCTTGCTCCTCAGCCGGAGCAATATCAAAGAAAAGTAGCTAAACAAAAGGTTTAAATAAAATCTAGAGTCTCATAATATAATTTGCAAAGTGCCGATGTTTCAAAAAAAATCACTTTTTATATGAAGAATAAAGAAGATCTCAAATTCAGTGCTAAAAGGACAAGAAATACATGTTACACGACAGAGATGTTAGAATTACTTGACAAAGATTTCAAAGCAGCCATTGTAGAAATTCTTCACTGAACAATTACAAGTGTATGAAACAAAATTTTAAGAAAGAAAATCTCAGCCAAGAAACAGAAGCTACAATGTTATACTGTGTATGCTTCTGTTAATTAATATAAATCTTGAAATGATAAATTTCTAGAAACGGAGAACATGGTTGGTCATGCTTGCCAAAGGTTTAGAGAAGAATAGGATAGGAAGAAAGTGGGTGTGGCTTTGAAAGGAAAAATGGGTGTGATGGTTGGATGGCATCACTGACTCAATGGGCATGAGTTTGAGTGAACTCCGGGAGTTGGTGATGGACAGGGAGGCCTGATGTGCTGTGATTCATGGGGTCACAAAGAGTCAGACACGAGCGGGCGACTGAACTGAACTGAACTGATGAGAGGGAAAAGTGGGTATCAAAGGGAACACGAAGAAGCCTTGTGGCAATGGTAGACACAGTATTTTGACTGAATCAATGTCAATGACATAGTTGTGATATTTAAAAAAATCAGTAGCAGTCATCTGTATAAAATTAGTATCTGATAACTTGTTTTATTTTGCTTAAAAATTATAACCTCAGTTATATATTTACTTTTGAGAATATATTAGTTAATATTTCTGGGTGATTGTAGCTTGTTAGCTTAGTGTCACATAATCCTGCCAATTAAAAATCCATTTAGTTCAAATACATTTTTATGTTGTATGCATCTTTATGGTATAATATAAATTTTGTATTACCACTAACTTTGACAAGTTAGAACATATTGGGGTTGAGATACTTAAAAAGAAGTTAAGAATGAGTAAAACTGAATGTATAATTTTTATGAATGTTTCCACTCTTTTCTGAGTTTTTCTTCTGTTTGTAGTAACACCATAGTTTATCCAAACATCTAGGCTACTATTTTTGGGAATTTTTTTGTCGATTTCTATTATCCTTGTGAGAAGTCCAGATGAATCTTTCCTTGGAATATATCTCAGTGCGAGGGTGACCATTTGAGTGTTACATCTGAATTAGGCTAACCTGATAGTTATTTTTCTGGGCTCCAGAATCACTACAGATGGTGACTGCAGCCATGAAATTAAAAGATGCTTACTCCTTGGAAGGAAAGTTATGACCAACCTAGATAGCATATTCAAAAGCAGAGACATTCCTTTGCCAACAAAGGTTCATCTAGTCAAGGCTATGGTTTTTCCTGTGGTCATGTATGGATGTGAGAGTTGGACTGTGAAGACGGCTGAGCGCCAAAGAATTGATGCTTTTGAACTGTGGTGTTGGAGAAGACTCTTGAGAGTCCCTTGGACTGCAAGGAGATCCAACCAGTCCATTCTGAAGGAGATCAGCCCTGGGATTTCTTTGGAAGGAATGATGCTAAAGCTGAAACTCCAGTACTTTGGCCACCTCATGCGAAGAGTTGACTCATTGGAAAAGACTCTGATGCTGGGAGAGATTGGGGACAGGAGGAGAAGGGGATGACAGAGGATGAGATGGCTGGATGGCATCACTGACTCGATGGACGTGAGTCTGGGTGAACTCCGGAAGTTGGTGATGGACAGGGAGGCCTGGCATGGTGCGATTCATGGGGTCGCAAAGAGTTGGACATGACTGAGCGACTGATCTGATCTGATCTGATAGTTATGGAAAAAGAATAAAGAAAGGGAGTGAGAATTTTGCTGTGTAAGGATAAGCTCAGAATTGCTCTCTATTAATTCCATGTTTGCTTATATTTACAGTGGCAAAGATGAAAGAATGATTTTTCAACTCTAGCTTAGAGCCCTGGCATATAAGTCTTCTTGCAATGTGATTTGATATAATATAAAATTAGAGGAGGTGTTGCTGTCTATTGTACTGCCTAAAGATTTTTTAACTTTCCATAGAAAACACATTTTAATAAATTTCCAAGTTCTTTATCACTGCTGAGGTCAAGGAATGTCTGCCTTGTGGGATAGATTTCAACTTTGGTTTGAGGAATTTTTGGTCCCCTAGTAATTGTGAGGGGTCTGAGAAAAATGATTGGGACTCATTTTAGTGATGATCAGGTTAAAGAGATTATCTTTAGTATAATACTCACAATTTGGGGAATTTCCCAAGTAATTTTCTACCCTCTGCTCTTTTTATTTTCTCTTATTGAGTTTACCTAATCCCATGGCTTTAATCTCTATGGAACCAATCCTCAAACCTTCTCATGTTCTAACTTTTCTTCTTACTTTTAGCTTTTGTTGTTCAGCTGCTAAGTCATATTGGACTCTTTACCACCCCCATGGACTGCAGCACCACAGGCTTGCCTGTGCTTTACTATCTCCTGGAGTTTGCTCAAACTCATGTCCATTGAGTCGATGATGCCATCCATTAAAGCACTTTAGCCTTAGTTAGGCATTTGCCCAATTGCACACTTTTACTTGGATGTCCCCTGGTGGCTCAGCTGGTCACGAATCTGCCTGCAATACGGGAGACCTGGGTTCTATCCCTGCATTGGGAAGATCCCTTGGAGAAGGGAAAGGCTACCCACTCCAGTACTCTGGCCTGGAGAATTGCATGGCCATGTTAGTCCATGAAGTCACAAAGAGTTGGACACTACTGAGCGACTTTCACTCACTTGGATGTCCTGCTAGAAGCTCAAGCTCACTATGTTTGAAACTAAAAGTATAACTTTTATGTATATAAATGTATAATTTTTATGTATATGTATTTTAAATGTATAATTCTCACTCTTTTCTGAGCTTTCTTCTGTTTGTAGTAACACCATAGTATATCCAAACACCTAGCCTAGGATCTTTGGGAATTTTTTTGTCTATTTGTATTCCCTTTGTGAGAAGTCCTGATGAAAACTCCCTTGCAACGTCTGTCTCACTTGTTTCGTTTTTATAATTTTTCACAGTAGCACTATTAACTCAGGGCATTAAAAATCACTTATTGACTATTGTAATTACCTCCCAATGCTGACATGCCTCCAGTCCTTCTTACTCTAGTCTGTCCAGCCAGTGCCCACATTATTACCCTTTCTAAGTCAACATTTTGATTATTTCAAACCTGTTTCAAGCCAAAAAGGAAATGATTTTGAATGGTTCCTACTGGCCTCCCTAGTGAGCTGACCTTGATCTGGGCATCTGGAAGCTTCCCGTACTGATCCAAATGGATCCAAATCTGCCTTCTGATCTGAGTCTATGCTGCAGACTTCCGAGAAGAGGCAGTGGGGCCTCCTCTGTAAGAGCCATGGAAGTGGTCTGTGTGACATTCAGGGAGGACAGAAACTTGTATTTTCTCTGAGTTCAGTAACGTTGATCCACAAGGCTTACAGATGGCCACTAAGAGTTTACCTGTGACATTCACATACCTCACTGGTGTTTGTCCAGTCCCACACTCAGGCCTACAAGGAAAATCACTGATACTATATAAGCCTTTGCCCATGGGGCAGTACTTCTGTTGTGGTATCCAGTCTTGGTCCCCAGGGAAATGAGGAAAAGGGGTTCTCATTCATTCCTTTTTTATTAAATGAATATTTATTTAATACCTACTGTATATGTGTGGTTTTCAGTCTAAGTTGCTACAAAAACAGTACTGAACAAAACAGACAAAATCTCTGCCCTTATGGAACTTAAGTTCAAATGCATGTGAATGTATGAATGTATGTGTTTGTGTTGTCAGAAGACACACCAAATAAACAAATAAGTGGCTAGTGTTTCTTAAGACCTGTGGATGCAGGAAAAGTCACTGCTTTTCCATTTGAGGATGTGCTCCATTTGTCAACAAACCAAAATGTATGCAAAATGGGTTACTTCCAATTCACACTGTTATTCTAGTGAACTCAGCTTAAATGCAGAGTGGGTAATATCTCTTTCTTACAAATCATATCTCTGGGGAAAACACAATGAAAACCTAAGACTTCTTAATCAGGTCCCTAGGATTTCCCAATTCACAATAACCCCTGGGTCATATTAGCAGGTGGCTCCCTGGGCACCAGCAGATGCTATTTCCACCTCCTAGACTGGAGAGGACACTCTGGCAGAGCCACCATCAGAAATCATGACCTGTAACTCATGTCACCTTAGAGCCTGGGGTACTGAGGTCTGTGTTCTGACTCTCTCAGTCCAAAACGCACTCAAAACAAAAACAATTACAGAGAAGAAGAATCTCTGTTCTGGGCTGTTCATCTCTAAAATTCATCAGAACCACTTGAGAATAAGGAAGCAGAGTTAGCAAGTCCCACACGAAGTCTCTGTGCAGAAGGGTGAGTGTTGAATCTTATCTGTCCAGTTACTCATCCTCCCAACCTCATCTGTGGAAGCCAAGGATCCCCTGAAATGGCAGCTTTCTCTCTGCTGATCATTGGGTGGGGCTGGTAAACTGTCAGAGCAGAAGTAGAGCAGAGATGCTGTTGTCATGAGGTTCAGGGTCACTGAATCTTACCCTGTAGAACTTGCCCGAAAGTGTTTTTAATACACGTCTTTAAAAATTCCCTCAGCCTTTATAGAAAGAAAAAGAAAAAAAAAAAAAAGACACAGAGGTGTAGGCTGGGGTTCCTTTTTGCATTCTGGGTCTCAGCCTCATTAGAGTGGGATTGGGTGGAGAAAGCAAGGTACTCATTTTAATATTACCCTCTGTCCTGTTCCCACAGGTGTGTCCTAGGGAAGAATGGCCCCAGGGAATGAATCTTCAGTGACTGAGTTTATCCTGCTGGGTTTAACACAGCAGCCAGAACTACAGCTGCCTCTCTTTTTCATTTTCTTAGCAGTTTATGTGGTCACTGTGGTGGGGAACGTTGGCTTGATTATTCTTATTGGTCTGAACCCTCACCTGCACACTCCCATGTACTATTTTCTCTTCAATCTTGCCTTCATTGATCTCTGCTACTCCTCTGTCATTATCCCTAAAATGCTGATGAGTTTTGTAAGCCAGAACAGCATCTCTTATGCAGAGTGCATGACTCAGCTCTGCTTCTCCTCCTTCTTTGTTATTGATGAGTGCTATATTTTGACGTCAATGGCCTATGACCGATACGTGGCCATCTGTAAGCCCCTGCTCTACCAGGTCTCCATGTCCCATCAGGTCTGCCTCATGCTGACGGTGGGTGTAAATGTGATGGGGCTTGTGGGTGCCATGGCCAATACTGGGTGCATGCTGCGACTCTCCTTCTGTGATGGAAACATCATCAATCACTACATGTGTGACATTCCTCCTCTCCTCCAGCTCTCCTGCACAAGCACCTCCATCAATGAGTTGGAGATTTTCATTGTGGTGGGTGTCAATGTCTTAGTCCCCAGTGTCACCATCTCTGTTTCTTACACCTTGATCCTCTTGAACATCCTTCGCATCCATTCTGCAGAGGGCAGGTCCAAAGCCTTCAGTACCTGCAGCTCCCACATAATTGTGGTTTCTCTTTTCTTTGGATCAGCAACATTCATGTATCTCAAGCCTTTTCCTGCTGGGTCTCTGGATGAGGATAAAGTGTCCACAGTTTTTTATACCATTGTGGGGCCAATGGTGAATCCTTTCATCTACAGTCTGAGGAACAAAGATGTCCAAGTTGCACTGAGTAAGACTATTAGGAAAAGGGTGTTCTGAATAGAAGTTGTGTTAGCTGTTGATGTCAAATTTTAGTAAGGGCACACAATGTATGATGATATGGAGAAAAGAGAAAGGAATTAAAATAAAAAGCAGGTGATTTAAATAAAAAGAGAAGCAAAGATTTTTATGAAAACCATTTTATAAGAAAAGACAGTATAAAGAAGAAGAGAATCAGCCATTCATCCTTTCATAGAAAGTAGAAAAGTACTGGGTTGGACAAAAATTGTCCAACCCTATAATTCATTCTGTCATGTTCCATCTTATTTTGAGAGATTATAAGGTTTTAAGTAGAAAAAAGTGAATGGTGATGAATCCAGAAAAAGTACGGTTGTGAGATTTTTGACTAAGGTACTTCCAGAACTCCTGTGAAGCTTTGGCAAGTACATTTGGACTTTGTGGACTTCAGATTCAGTAAGTTGCTCATTTATTAATAAACCTCTGTTGAAAGTGCTGGAGAGGATTTTGTCTGGTAGATTCCTTTGTTTCTCAGAAAAGAAGACTAGGAAAACACTTCTCACTATTGTCTCTATCTTCTCAATTTAGTCTTAAGAAAACATGGTAAAGGGAGATTGTTTTTTGATCTCAGTTCAAGGACAAAAAAATAAATAACCATTAACAGAAAACAGGAAAAAACCTCAGATAACCATTTACAGCAGACATGATTGAAAAAGGTAATGTTTTATTTTATGTAAAATATATCTATTCTACATATGGTAATGTGTATATTTCCATGTTTCTCTCAATTTGTCCCAGCCTCTCCTTCCCCTACTGTGTCAACAAGTCTGTTCTCATGTTTGCATCTCCACTGCTGCCCTGAAAAGAGGTTCATCAGTACCATCTTTCTAGATTCCATATGATGTGTTAATGCACAATATTTGTCTTTCTCTTTCTAACTTACTTCACTCTGTATAACAGGCTCTAGGTTCATCCACTTCATTAAGACTGACTCAAATGCATTCTTTTTTTTTTTTTTTTATAGCCGAGTAATATTCTATTGTATATAAACGTACCACTATTTCTGTATCCATTCATCTGTCGATGGACATCTAGGTTACTTCCATGTCCTAGCTACTGTAAAAAGTTCTGTCATGAACATTGGGGTACATGTGTCTCTTTCAGTTAGATTTTCAAAGGGTATATGCCCAGTATTCATAGTTACTTATATTTTTACTACAATGCTGCCATACAGTTTTATTACAACGATTCAGGTGTGCTGGGGTAACTGAAGGTCACTGAAACTTTTAAAGGAGGAAGGGACTCCTGCATCGAAAGTGATTATGGGCTGCCCCTGCCCTGGTCATCGATACTGCAGGGAGAGGAGTCGCTGAAAGACCTTTCTTTGTGTTTGAAGGGCCCAGCCGTCCCTTCCAAACCCTGGAGCTTTCACACACTAGTTTTTTTTCTCCTGCCATTCCCTTCCGAGCTTAGACTTCGTCTGGTCCCTGACCGGGGTCCAGCCCCAGTGGATCTTGGTATTTGAAGTTGAGATGGGCCCTTGGCAGATCAGGAAACAATTGCTTATTTTAATATGGAATTAAAGATATCATGTAGTGTGAAAATGAGGATGAGGTCGGTGAGGAGGGAAATAAACCGTGAGAAAAGCTGATGAATTGATAGCTCAGTGAGAAGGAAATTCAGTGAGAACATTTTGTGGAGAGAGGAGGCTGAATGATTCAGCCTGCTTGTTGGTGAATGGCTGACATGGGTAGACAAGTTTCAGTGAACAAGGCCCCGATGACTTTACTTTTCAAAATAGTTTTATCCCTTAAATTATACATAGAGGATAATGGGGGAAGGGAGAGTTGTGTGCTTGCAGGGACATTAGTCCCTGAGCCAGGCTTGTGTATATGGCCAAAGTTTAGGTGAGTTACATCATCTTCTTGCCCAGAGGCCTATTAACATTTTAAGAAACTTAAAGGTGATTATTGCAGAGTCGACACCACCCTCCAAAAGCATTGGCATTGCATATCTATAGGGGCAAAGTTGGGTGGGTTGATGAAAGATTAACTCAAGGGTCCGAGGTAACAAACATTAAGGCTAACTACTTACATTTCAATAAACCAATTATACCAATCAATACACTGGTCCGGCATCACTAGGCATGGGATATGGAGACTTAGCAGCAAACAGTGGCCCAACAAGTGTAAAACCCTTCACCAATACAATTTCTGGGCTCAATAATCTTTAAACTGCTCAAAGATCGGTGTTTAGACAGTCTTGAACATTAAAAGCCTCTTACTAGTTGGGAGGATCTGAGCAAATCAATTGACCAACCTAGATAGCCTAGAGGATTTCAAAAGCAGAGACATTACTTTAGGCTGAAACACTGTCTCACCTAGGAATTATTAACTGGAGCTATAAGTTGCTCTTTTTCCTGAGAAAGGTAGTGGGGGACAGCCCTCTGTATAGTAAGAGGTGAGAGCACAAAGCAGAAAGTTGGCAGAGTGTGGCTTTTTTGGGGTAGACTCTTGAGAGTCCCTTGGACTGCATGAAGATCAAGCTTGTCCATTCGTGAAGGAGCCTCCTTCCTCACGACATTTCTTTGGAAGGTAATTGATACTGGCTCCCAAAGGCCCTGAAACTCCAGGGGTTATTTTGGCTTTACAGGGCCTCATGAGAAGAGTTGACTCAATATTGGTCTTCACACTGGAATAAGTTCATGTGGTGTGAAAGAGCATGGGGGCAGGAGGAGAGGGCTGGACGACAGAGGATGAGATGGCTGGATGGCATCACTGACTTGAGGACAACCGGTATGATTCTGGATGACATCCTGTGACTGACGAGCTTGTTGGTGATGGACAGAGTCACAGGCCTGGCGTGCTAGCAGAGGGTTGATGACCTGCCGGTCGAAAAAAATAAAAAAAAAACTAAAATAACGACTGAGGCGAGTTGTGTCTCCGAACTTATCCTCCAGTGATGTATATGGCCAAATAAGGAGGGAGTATGTGAGAAAAGCTAGAATTGTTACTCGAATCATTACATTTCAGCATATAGTTCAATAAAAACCTCAAAAGTAGCTGAACTTGTATGGTGGCTGAGGGAAAAGGATGGAAGTCAGTGTGGCTGTCGACCCTAATGCTGAGCATGTGAGAAATGTGAGAAACACTGGCAAGGCTTTCACCAGAGAACAATGTAACTTACAGAGTTATTTATGCAGTGCCTACTGTGTGAGTTAAAGTCGCTGAGTCGTGTCCGACTCTTTGTCACCCCCATGGACTACACAGTCCATGGAATTCTCCAGGCCAGAATACCGGAGTGGGTAGCCATTCCCTTCTCCAGGGGATCTTCCCAAGCCAGGGATCGAACCCAGGTCTCCCACATTGCGGGAGGATTCTTTACCAGCTGAGCCACAAGGGAAGTCCCTGCACTATTCACAGCAGTACAAGAGAAGTGGTAAATAAGACAGAAGAGATGTTTGTCCTCATTTATAATTTATAAGGAGACACAGGAATTAAAGAGGAAATGGTGAGTGTTATGATGGAGGATTTACAGAAAGTTTGGAGAACATATATGAAGACAGCTGGCATTATTTGACTGTATACTACAGGCCAGGTACTGTTCTAACCACTTTTGGGTATATTTTTTTTTTTTCATTTAATCATCAAGATAACCCAATGAAGGAGATGCTATTATTATCATCAATATTTTGGAAATTATGAACCTGAGGCATGGAGAGTTAATCACTGTGTCCAAGTTAGTAAGCATGGGGGTATGCCTCAAACTCATACCCTCTGACTCTATAGCCTCCACTCTTTCTACTATGAGAAATGATTGATGACCTCAGTTAATGAAATAGTATACCTAAGGGCCCAGCTGGAACCTTAGGTAGATATTTCCGGTAGGTGTTTAAAATGTAAAAAATTTAGTAGGGAGAAAGGCATTTAGCATTTTCTTTTTGAGATAATCCATGAGAGACAACAAGTGAAGTGAATTACTAGAGGCTTTGTAAAATTTCAGGTAAAGATGTGAAGAAACCCCTAGGTAGACTCTGGAAAATTTCCTCTTAGGATCTGGGAAGACACAGAGAAAGAACCTGTACAATAGATTTTTCTAAAGTGATGAAGATGATAGGAAGATGGGAGCTTGCTTTTGCCTCTGCCTTGGGGGATGTACAATCCCTGGAGTGATGTGTAAACTGGATTAAAACATTGAGTCCCTAAGGACCTAGATAGAGAACATGGTAAATGTAACTCCCTTACTCCTTTTTTACATATAGAATCTATTCCCTGGGGAGAGACTGAGCAAGCTTCCACCCTGTTTATAACCAAGTGCGCTGCATCATTAAACTCACAATCCATCTTCCGTTTATTATCAAGGGGCAAACCTGATAACAACGCTGTGAAATTTTCCTTGCTGAGTGAGAAGACTCAAAGTCATAATTAGAAGTTAATATTTGTAGTTCAGAAAGATTTCCAGGGCATAATCTGGAATTAAGTCTGGGCTGCTCAGACTTTTCATTTTAGAATCCAATGAGCCAGAGCCTCAGACCTGACACTGCCTTTCAAGGACAAACACCAAGGGGGAGCTCTAAGGTTTCTGGGCACATAAGGGTGAGTGTCTGAATTCTGTTGACATCAGATCTGCCACTTTGCTGTCTCCCCCTCTCCCCACCATTTCATGCAGTCATGAGATTCAAGTGAAAGTCTTAGGAGACTATATCGAAGGGGATCAGAGAGTGTTCAGAGGTTAGGAGGTGCAGAAGTATCTCAGTCAGTAAGTTCCTTTTCTATGGACAGACCTCACTCTTCTACTTGGGCAGTAACTAAACCCCCTCTAGCCTTCAGTCCCTTAGTCTTTGGTTAGAGACAATCTTCTTGGTTTCAACTCACACCAGATCTAATCTGCACCAGAAGCCAGCACCATGTAGCTGGGGTCTCTGCCTACAATTTTGCTGATGAGAAGGCTCAAGTGAATAAAGAAAAGATGAAGTTAGAGAAGGACTTTCTAACTTGATCCCTCTCTTTTATCTCTTCGTTTTTCCAGCAGGCATGTATCCGTATGGCAACATTGCCTTCTCTCTGTAGGCTGTTTGTGATGATCTTTGTTTTATTTAGCTTATCAAGACTCTGGAAAGGGAAAGCCCATGGTAAAGGCAGATTCTATGGGCCCAGGTTGGCCTAGTGTCAGACATGCTCAGTATGTACACTCTCTTGTAGGATGAGATATTGTCAGAAGGACTGAGCTGTTCCCCATTGTAAATCTTGTCTCTTGTGTCCACAGATTTTCTTAGGGAGGAATGGTTCCTGGGAATGGGTCTTCCGTGACTGCATTCATCCTGGTGGGGTTAACAGACCAACTGGATCTCCAAGTTCCCTTGTTTTTCCTGTTTCTATTAATGTATATGGTCACTGTGATAGGAAATTTGAGCCTGATAATCCTAATCGGGATACATTCACATCTACACACCCCCATGTACTTTTTCCTCTTTAACTTGTCCTTCACAGACCTCTGTTACTCTTCAGTATTTACACCCAAAATGCTGATACATTTCTTATCGAAGGAGAATGTTATCTCTTACATGGGGTGCATGACTCAGTTCTACTTCTTCTGTTTTTTTGTCATTTCTGAATGCTATGTGCTGACATCAATGGCCTATGACCGCTATGTGGCCATCTGTAAGCCACTATTATATAATACTGCCATGTCCCCTAAAGTGTGTTCCAGCCTTATGCTTGGTTCCTACTTGATGGCATTTTCTGGTGCCATGGCTCACACTGGATGCATGCTGAGACTGACCTTCTGTGATGCAAACTCCATCAACCATTATTTCTGTGACTTCCAGCCTCTGCTTCAGCTCTCCTGCACAAGTACCTATGTCATTGAGCTGGTAGATTTCATCATGGCGTGCATCAACATCATTGTGCCCAGTCTCACCATCTTTGTCTCTTATGGTCTTATCCTGTCCAGCATCCTCCACATCAAGTCCACGGAGGGCAGGTCCAGAGCCTTCAGCACCTGCAGTTCCCACATCATTGCTGTTTCTCTGTTCTTTGGATCTGGGGCATTTGTGTATCTCAAACCATCTTCTACTGGATCTTTGGATGAGGGAAAAATCTCTTCTGTCTTTTATACCAATGTGGTTCCCATGATGAACCCCTTAATTTACAGTCTGAGGAACAAAGATGTTCAAAATGCTCTGAGAAAAACCCTGAGGAGAAGAAAATATTGATTAGAATCAGTTTCTGTGTCCAGGTCATAGGATGGGAGAGATTTTGTGTGTTTATTTACAATATTTGTAGTGGAAGCCTTCTTACCTTATTTATTTCTCATTATAGGGAAGGAAATTTAGTCTTCCCTCAAGTTTTTTCCAGTTTCTTAGAGTTGATCATCTTTCTTTTATTACTGCTTTAGTAATATCCTTTCCTTTTCTTCAGTTTCCCCATTTAAGAATAACATAAAGAAATAAACTAACCTATTTTTTTTTGCCACCCAGCATGGCTTTTGGGGTCTTATTTCTCCAACCAGGGATTGAACCCTTGCCCACTGCAGTGGAAGTGCAGAGTCCTAACCACTGGACCACCAGAGAATTCCCTTCTATTTATTTTTCCTATTGTTATTATGGACTTTTTTTTTTTTTTTTTTTCACTTGGAAAAAGATGAATGTTTCTGCTAATGATCAATAAAGTAACACTAGTGTGACTTTATTGGAGAAGGAAATGGCAACCTACTCCAGTGTTCTTGCCTGGAGAATCCCTGGGACAGGGGAGCCCGGTGGGCTGCCATCTTTGGGGTCGCACAGAGTCGGACATGACTGAAGTGACTTAGCAGCAGCAGCAGCAGTGTGACTTTAAAGTCCTTAATTTTGAATGTTCAATAAAGTAAGACTTTCTTAAATGACACTTATGCCACTGGAAGCATGAATCAGACAATCTGTCCTACTTTTTTCTTTCTCCTTACAGTGCTCAGGCATGTGATTTCTCCAAATGCCATTGTTTCACCCTTATAGGAGATTCCATAAAGACTATCAAAGATACTCCACTTTGCAGCTGTAAACACTAGTCATTAAGCTAGTTTCATGTATATCTCCAGTATTTCATACTTATTTTCTATATTCAAAGTAGCACATCAGATTTTCAATATATATTTATTTCATGAATACAATACTGAATACTGAAACTCAGAGAAGTGTAATGATTTACTTAAAGTCACACAATTTTTTTTATGAAAAAATCTGGAATAAACTATTAGCCTTTTGATGTCAAATGTACTACTCTTTCTAGTATACTTTCTGTTTACTTCATTTTATTTGTATTTTAGTAAACATAAGGTAAGGCTTCCCAGGTGGCTCACAGAGTAAAGAATCCACCTGCAATGCAGGAGACCTGGTTTCGATCCCTGGATTTGGAAGATTCCCTGGAGAAGCACATGGCAACCCACTCTAGTATTCTTGCCTAGAGAATCCCCATGAACAGAGAAGCCTGGCAGGCTACAGTCCATGGGGTCACAAAGAGCCAGACATGACTGAGAGACTAAGCATAGCACAGCAAACATAAGATATGAGAAAACATTTGTTTTGAAAACTGACTTTTTCTGCAAAAAAAGAGAAAGAAATAGTTTAAAGATCTTATAATTCAGAGAATAGGCATTCCTAAGAAATAAGTAAAACATTTCTTAGGAATGTGTCATTAGTCCATGGTCTAATAAAGAAGGCCAATAAATAAGAGGTACCTCACACAAGGCCAATAAATAAGAGGTCCTTCAGTAGGGAATGGACAATGAGATTTAGAAGTCACACTTTCGTCCTGAATTTGTTTCCTTATCTGTAGAGTACTTAAATTATCCTCCACTGTCCGTAAGGCTTTTTTTTTTAAAAAAAAAAAACAAAAAAAGTTAATTTTGAATAAAAAAATTGCAATTTGAGGCAAATAGATTCTGGTAGCAGCCCAAACAGTGTCCCAGCTCAGGAGTAAAATCAAAGGCTTTTAGAGGCAAAGAAGGAAAGTTGGCACTGCAAAGAATTTTAATTTAAGGGTTGGAGACAGAAGCTAGTCTTGGCTAAACAGGATTGAGTACTAGCTATCACTTGCTATTGTTTTGTCGCTAAGTTGCGTCTGACTCTTTTGCGACCCCATGGACTGTAGCCTGCCAGGATCCTCTGTCCACGGGATTTTCCAGGCAAGAATATTGGAGTGGGCTGCCCTTTCCTTCTCCTCCATAAAGCTTTTATTAAAACTTATAATACACAATGACCACACATTAATAGTAATTTGGAGGATGAAGACCAATGGCTATGGCCACATCTGTTGGGAATTAGGTAGAGAGAGGACAGTATCTTAAGGAGACAACATAGTGCTTGGTAATCAAAACTCAAGTTAGAAAGAAAGAATAGAGAATAAAATAAAATTATGAGAAAAGAAAGCTCTTTCTGCGATTTTCTTCTCCTTTCTAGAAGGCTCTAGAAATATTATGGAGGTCACAGGATTTCTCTGGAAAGCCTTTAGCTTAAGTTATTTGGTACTTATAACATGTTGAACACACATTCCTGTTTCTTGGCTTGCACACTCTACCCTTATGTGGATTTTAAAGTACAAAAGCCTCAAATTTCAGCTGTGAGAGCAATGACTATTTGAAAGAAATATTTGGGGAATAAACTAAATTTTGAACAAGATGTCTTTTTCTTTTGAGGTACTAGGAAAAAGAAAACCACTCAAAAATATGATGTGTTGAGACAATTTAAACATGTCCTAAAATAACTGTAGTAACATTTACTACTTTACTGCTTTCCAGTCTCCATTCAATATTTAGATAGTTTGAAATTTAGCATAGCTGGATTGTTTGCTTGTTTTTAGATGTTCAACATTGCTAAATTCTTGACTTATAGTTTTACTGACCATTCATATCCCATCCCCTGATCCAATATTAGCATGTTTGATTTTCACTTAACTAGTTATATGCATGTGAAATAGCTGATCTTGGCTGGATTTTTTTTTTCATTTTGCTTTTCTTTTAGTAACTGTTCTGATAAAATTACTTTCCATATTGAAAGAAAAATATACCTCAATAGGCAAGCAGTATCTTGCTATTTGGGAGCCTTTGCAGACATTGTAGATTGTGTTCAATATGTTATATATTTTACTAGCATTTGAGGTGACTCAAAGAGTGGGTTAAAACTGGTGGTTGATGTTTCATTTGATGAGACTCAAAATACAAATGAAACCCATTTCAATCTCATAAAAAAATCTTTAAAATTAGGCTTCAATAATTAAAAAAGATGCATATACCCTAATGTTTGAACTTCCCAGGTGGCACTAGTGGTAAAGAATCCACCTGTCAATGCAAGAGATGCAAGAGACACTGATTTGATCCATGGATTGGGAAGATGCTCTAGAGAAGGAAATGGAAGCCCACTCCAGTGTTCTTGCTGGGGAAATCCCATGGACAGAGGAGCCTGGTAGGCTATAGTCCATGGGTCTCAGAGTTGGACATGACTGCATATCTAAGCACCTCAATGATCACAGAAGCACTATTTACAATAGCCAGGATATGGAAGCAACCTAAATGTTTGTTGACAGAGGAATGGATAAAGAAGATGTGATACATATATACCATAGAATATTACTCGCCATAAAAATGAAACTGGGTCATTTGTAGAGATGTGGATGGACCTAGAGTCTGTCATACAGAGTAAAGTAAGTCAGAAAAGAAAAACAACTATCCTATATTAACACATATATGTGGAATCTAGAAAAATAGTACAGAGAAACCTATTTGCTAGGCAGGAATAGAGATCCAAATGTAGAGTGAACATGTGGACACAGTGGGGGATGGGGAGGGTGGGACAAATTCGGAGAGTAGCATTGACATATATACCCCACGTGTAAAACAGATAGCTAGTGGAAGGCTGCTGCGTAGCACAGGGAGCTCAGCTTGGTGCTCTGTGATGACCTAGAGGGTGGGATAGGGGTGGGGTGGCAGGGAGTCTCAAGAAGGAGGAGATATATTAATATGTATACATATAGCTGATTCACTTCACTGTATAGCATAAACTAACACAACATTTTACAGTAATTATATTTCAATAAAAATTGTCTCATTCCTTCAGATTATTCTTTCATATTATTAATCATTTTTCAAATGATTCAGTTCAGTTCAGTTCAGTCGCTCAGTCGTGTCCGACACTTTGCGACCCCACGAATTGCAGCACGCCAGGCCTCCCTGTCCATCACCAGCTCCCGGAGTTCACCCAGACTCACGTCCATCAAGTCAGTGATGCCATCCAGCCATCTCATCCTCTGTCGTCCCCTTCTCCTCCTGCCCCCACCCCAATCCCTCCCAGCATCAGAGTCTTTTCCAATGAGTCAACTCTTCACACGAGGTGGCCAAAGTGCTGGAGTTTCAGCTTTAGCATCATTCCTTCCAAAGAAATCCCAGGGCTGATCTTCAGAATGGACTGGTTGGATCTCCTTGCAGTCCAAGGGACTCTCAAGAGTCTTCTCCAACATCACAGTTCAAAAGCATCAATTCTTTGGTGCTCAGCTTTCCTCATAGTCCAACTCTCACATCCATACATGATCACAGGAAAAACCATAGCCTTGACTAGATGAACCTTTGTTGGCAAAGTAATGTCTCTGCTTTTGAATATGCTATCTAGGTTGGTATTTAACTTATATGTAGAATACATCATGAGAAACGCTGGACTGGAAGAAACACAAGCTGGAATCAAGATTGCTGGGAGAAATATCAATAACCTCAGATATGCAGATGACACCATCCTTATGGCAGAAAGTGAGGAGGAACTAAAAAGCCTCTTGATGAAAGTGGAAGAGGAGAGTGAAAAAGTTGGCTTAAAGCTCAACATTCAGAAAACGAAGATCATGACATCCGGTCCCATCACTTCATGGGAAATAGATGGGGAACAGTGGAAACAGTGTCAGACTTTATTTTTTTGGGCTCACTGCAGATGGTGACTGCAGCCATGAAGTTAAAAGACGCTTACTCCTTGGAAGGAAAGTTATGACCAATTGTAAATGTTAAGGATGGATAAGTTTTAATAGAGGCAATTTGGGAGTTTTTAGTTAGTGCATTTAAGTACTATATAGCTATGTGGACTTCTTTTAACAAGGAGGAATACATCTGAGGAAACAAATCAGTTATTTTATATACACAGCACAGAATTTTGAAATGGGATAAAAGGGGTTATGAGGGAAAGTATGATTCTATTGAAGTTGGCACAGCTGAGAATCAAACAGGTAAGTCATGGGATTCTCCTGTGCCTGTGTACTAGGATGGGGCTGTTTCTAGTTCAGTCCAAAGGCTTTGATACTGTAGGCTTAACAAAAGTGGTCTTTCTAGTTAGGGACCAGAAAGTTCCCTGATGACATCATGAATGTGTTTAATGTGAACTTTCTTTAAGTGGGCTACTGTTGTCAGGATCAGGTTTGGAATGAGTATGAAGAGGGTGCACTATGGTTAAGAGCTAAAGAAACCAGAAGTAAAATGGTTCTGATAATTCCTGAACCCCCAACTTTACTGAACCCCATTGTATACTTCTCCTTATATGGCTTCACCCCCAACACACATAATGTCTTCAAGTCTTGTATTTTATGAGATCACTGCCTAACATCAATTCATGATACACAGCCCACTTTTATTCTTTGCAAGCTCATTCAGGTAAGTGGTTCTTTACTCCAGTGCCTGAGGGGCAAGGCTGAGCAGGAACTACTTGTTGCATCTAGCAAGAGGAAATGGCTGTTGATTCATTCACCCATTTGATTATGTGATTACAAAGAACAAAACATGCATTTAATATCCATTGTTGGTGATATGTACAATGAACTGTATGTCACAAGTGAGAAAAAGTCATGGAGGCTGTTTTTCTCTTTAAAATGTAGTGGAGTTGCAGGCTACCCATGGGTTGAACGTGAGATCAGTTGTTTGTATTCAAAATTCTTACTGAAATTTGATTCTGGTAAATTGATGTACATATTGAGGACAGACACAGTGTTTCCCCAAAGCTGGCACAATTGGTTTTTCTCTCAAGCACTGGGACATTTCCCTGTGTAGTCAGCCTGGCACCAGCTGAAGTTGTTGCTTTACATGCTGGATCTGGTGTACAAAATAAGCACCTTTAAACATTAAAGCTCACTCAGTGGAGAAGTCTGAGATTCTGAAGCAGAGACACCCTCTTGCTCAGTGAGTGGGAGGCTGGTGGAATCACCTGGGCTGTTTAAAGTCTCCCTGTGCCATGAAGTTCAGTAGACCCACTTCACACATTAATAGAACTTGCAGGCGGTCACAATTGTTCTTAGAGGTCGTGTTGCAGTTTTCTCTGCACCTTTATGTCTGTCAGGCTGTGTGTTCCTCAGGGAAGGACAGTGAGGGAGTCAGGGAAGGGGATTCTAGTTCCCATCTCAGGGATGATGAAACTGAGGCTCAGAGATGTTCATGCTTATTCCAAATTGCAATTTATAAGTGGTAGAGCTGAGACTAGGACTTGGGTGTTTTGTTTTGATTCTAAATGTGTAAAGTTAAAAAAATATACAGAATTTACTATATACTTTCAAAAATCAGTGACATATGAACAATGATTTTAGTGAGTAAAATGCATCTGAACACAAAGGCAAAATTCTAAATTAAGAAGAATGTAAAATATCTTCACACTTCATTCACATTTTATTGCCTAATTTAGAGTATGTGAACATATTTTATACTTCCCTGCATCCTTGTGTGCTAAGTGGCTTCAGTCACGTTCAACTCTTTGTGATCCTATGGACTGTAGCTCAGTAGGCTCCTCTGTCCATGGGATTCTCTAGGCAAGAATACTGGAGTGGGTTGCCATGCCGTCCTCCAGGGGATATTCCCCTCCAGGAGATATTTCCCACCCAGGGATTGAAGCTGCATTTCCTGCATTGGCAGGCAGATTCTTTATCACTGAGCCATCAAGGAAGCCCATGTGCGTGACATTTATTTTATAACTGGAAGCTTGTACCTCTTAATCCACTTCACCTATTTTGATTAATCCTCCTACTCTTTTCCCTTCTGGCAACCACCTCTCTCTATTTACTAGTCTGTTTTCTGTTTTTATTTTTTTTTTGTTGTTGTTCATTTGTTCTATTTTTTAGATTCCCCATATAAATGAGATCATACGGTATTTGTCCTTCTCTGTGTGACTTATTTCACTTAGCATTATACCTTCTAGATCCATCCATGTTATCACGATGGCAAGATTTTATTTTTTATAACTGAATAATATTCCATTGAATGTATGTGTATATACATATCTTCTTCACCCAGTCATCTGTCAGTGGACACTTAGGTTATTTTCATATTTTGAGAATTGTAAACAGTAGTGCAAAAAACACAGGGATATATATATATATATTAAATCAGTGTTTTCTTTGGAAAAATCTAAGAGTTTTAAAACAGATGCATTGGGATTTTCTTTCGCAGAAAATTATGGTACCTGAAATTAAGGACAGTATCATTTCTTTGTTTCTGACCTGTATGTAATCCATTTTCTTTTCTTGCTTTATTCCTTTGAGCAATGCTTTATGTAGAATGCATAAAAACAATGCTTTCTGTATAATGAATAAAAGTGATAAATGGATATCCTTGTCTTATTCCCAGTCAAAATGGGAAAGCTTTCAGTCTTTCACCATCAAGTATAATGTTCACGGGAGTGTTTTTGTAGACATTATTTTTCAAGTTGAGGAAATTTTCCTCTATTGCTAGTTTTTGATAATTAAAACATTCTCTTTTCACTTTCATGCATTGGAGAAGGAAATGGCAACCCACTCCAGTGTTCTTGCCTGGAGAATCCCAGGGACGGGGGAGCCTGGTGGGCTGCCATCTATGGGGTCACACAGAGTCGGACACGACTGAAGTGACTTAGCATAGCATAGCATAGCATAAGTTGCTGTTGGTTTTAGACATTTCTTGTCTCAACTGATATGATCATAAATTTTTTCTTCTTTAGCCTATTCATATGTTACAGTACATTTATTAATTTTTTCAGATACAAACATCTTTGAATCCCTGAAATAAACCTTACTTGGTTGTAGCATATAATTCTGTCTATATATATGCTGTTTTTTTATATTGCAGTATAGTTTTGATTGAGCTTCCCTGGTGGCTCAGATGGTTAAGAATCTGCCTGTCATGTGGGAGACCTAGGTTCAGTCCCTGGGTTGGGAAGATTTCCTGGAGAAGGGAATGGCAACCCACTCCAGTATTCTTGCCTGGAGAATTTCATGGACAGAGGAGCCTGATGAGTTCCTTTTACTTATTTTTCATTTATTTTTTCTTATATTGTTCACTTATTTTTGCTCTTATCTTTATTATTTCTTTTCTTCTATTTTCACTACGCTTCTGCAAAAGGGATTTGTCTGTTTTTCTTTCTCTTATTCAATTATTTATTTATATCACTATGGACTCATGGCTATTTTATATTTTAAATAATAATCCATTACCACTTCATTTAATATATTGGTGGGAGTTATTCCAGTTTTGGCCACTGAGAACCCTTTCAACTGGCTCCTGTTTCTCTGTCATAACCCCATCTGTGTGTGTGTGTGTGTGTGTGTGTGTGTGTGTGTGTGTGTGTGTACGTCAGTGATTCTTTGCTTTCTAGCAAAGATGCTCCAGTCTCTTCTTATACCTTTCTTTCTCCAGTTCCTTTCCTGGTTTCTATTATTGGAGAACATTACTAGAAACTTCATACCTGAGCACTAGGTGTACTTCTTGCTTTTAGACCCTCTAAACTGAGAACAAGGAAATGTATGTATATATACCTGTCTAAGGCAATGGCACCCCACTCCAGTACTCTTGCCTGGAAAATCCCATGGATGGAGGAGCCTGGTGGGCTGCAGTCCATGGGGTCGCTAAGAGTCGGACACGACTGAGCGACTTCACTTTCACTTTTTCGCTTTCATGCATTGGAGAAGGAAATGGCAACCCACTCCAGTTTTCTTGCCTGGAGAATCCCAGGGGCAGGAGAGCCTGGTGGGCTGACGTCTATGGGGTCACGCAGAGTCGGACACGACTGAAGTGACTTAGCAGCATAAATATGTTTATATGTAATCATTTTTAGCTATAATAAGTTAAAGATGACTTCATACTGATGACTCCATCTATAATTCATTACCACATCCTTTCTCCCCTAGCTTGTTTATTCTGCCATTCTCATGGTGGGACATCTGACTCACCATCAGCCACTGATTTACCAATTTGTTCAATCTCAGTATGCCTATATAGTGGTTTCAGAATTGTTAACTTCGACCCTTGTGGGAAATCACCTTGTCAACCAGAGTACAGCGCTCGCAAAACTTTAATTTTCGCATTAAACCTTCGGCTTACACTTATTTTACTTAGGTCAGCATGTTTTGTCACTGTCCCCTCCGTGGAGCTGCCATGTATATCTGTAACAGAGGTTTTTTGTCATGTTGTGCATTCCTTCCTAGAATCTCCAGTTTCCTAAATTAATTTGTATATTTGCACACATTGTTTCACTCTGTACTGTAAATCACTATGGGTTTGACATATACAGTGTCATGGATCCACCAGATATTAGCAGGAAAGCTCATTATTTCTCCAGTAATTATGACATTTTAGTTTTAGTTTTCCTGTGTCTGTTCTTTATCATAGAGAGGTAGGCTCTCTTAATTCCTAGTTTGCTGAGTTTTTATCATGAATCAGTCTTTTTTTTTGGTGAATCAGTTTTCAATGTTGTTAAATGCCTTTTTTTATTTCAAAGATATTTTATCATAAAATATTTTAAAGAGAAAAATAAACATCATGTAGATATTTTTATTGACAAGGAAAATATTAGCAATTACAAAAAAGTATATCTATATTTACCACCCCGCTCCCACACACATGTATTTTCCAGCTCTCACATCCATACATGACCACAGGAAAGACCATAGCCTTGACTAGGCGAACCTTTGTTGGCAAAGTAATGTCTCTGCTTTTGAATATGCTATCTAGGTTGGTCATAACTTTCCTTCCAAGGAGTAAGCATCTTTTAATTTCATGGCTGCAGTCACCATCTGTAGTGATTTTGGAGCCCAGAAAAATAAATTCTGACACTGTTTCCACTGTTTCCCCATCTATTTCCCATGTAGTGAGAGCTGGACTGTGAAGAAGGCTGAGCGCTGAAGAATTGATGCTTTTGAACTGTGGTGTTGGAGAAGACTCTTGAGAGTCCCTTGGACTGCAAAGACATCCAACCAGTCCATTCTGAAGGAGATCAGCCCTGGGATTTCTTTGGAAGGAATGATGCTAAAGCTGAAACTCCAGTATTTTGGCTACCTCATGCGAAGAGTTGACTCACTGGAGAAGACTCTGATGCTGGGAGGGATTGAGGGCAGGAGGAGAAGGGGACGACAGAGGATGAGAAGGCTGGATGGCATCACTGACTCGATGAATGTGGGTCTGAGTGACCTCCGAGAGCTGGTGATGGATAGGGAGGCCTGGCGTGCTGCAGTTCATGGGGTCGCAAGGAGTCGGACACGACTGAGTGAGCTGATCTGATCTGAATTTAGTAATTAGGATAATTCTGATCTTATTGGATTATTTAAGAAGTAGTTCCTCTGCTTCCATTTTTCTGTAAGAGACTGAAGATAATTGATACTATTTATTTCTTAACTGTTTTGATAGAATTAATAATTAGACCATCTAGGTATGATTTTTTGGAAGGGTTATTAATTATGAATTCAATTTTAAAAAGAGATATTGAACTCTTCAGGTTATCTATTTGTCCTACATGAGTTTTGGTAATTTGTGTCTTTATATGAGGTAGTCCATTTCATTTACATTATCAAATATGTGGGGAAAGAGTTATATATAATCTTCTTTTAATATCTGTATCATCAATAGTGACAATATCCCCTTCATTTTTGATATTGGTTACTTCTGTCTTCCTTTGGTTATCCTGGCTAAAGAGTTATCAATTTTATTGATTTTTGCAAAGAATCAACTTTTGATTAAAATTTTTTTTCTCTACTGCTTATAACTTCATTCATTTCTGATATAGCTTTTGCTGTTTATTTTGTTGTGCTTCCTTTAGGTTTCCGTTACTTTTCTTTCTTTAGTTTCTTAAATTGGAAGCTTAGTAAGATATTTTTCTTTTCCTATTAATAACATATGCACTTAATGCTGAATATTTCACTTTGATCTTTGTTTTTGCTACACCCCATAAATTTTGGTAAGTTGCATTTTTTTGTTTACTTTAAACCTTAGCTTGTATAATAAGCACTCTTGACTTCTTCAGTTTGCTTTGTAAGAAATGGGAACATCCATTTTTCAGCAAGCACTTAACATATTATTTAGCCTGCATAAAATTCTACCAAGTAGTGAATTTTAATCTTACTATATTAGAAGAACACACGGAAACAGCAAGTTATTATAAAATATGCACAAGATTTTATATCAAATGACTAGTGGAATGAGGATTCGAGTACTGGTAGGTCCACCTGATGTCAAGGTCCATGTCTTTCTATCACTTAGTTATAAACCACCTGGAGTGAGAAAATAAAGATAATGACACTTTATAAGTGACCTTGGGCAAGTTGTTTTTCTCCTAATAGTTGTATTTTATCATCCTAAAAACTGTGGCTTCTTCTCTTAAACTGGGAGATACATAGACAAACATTAATTGTATATACCTATACTTTTGTAATCAGCATTTTAAAATGTGTTATATTTAACACAATTATTTCATTGTTAAAAAAGATACATTTGCTAAAATAAATGAGGCTGTGAATAGCATTTCACATACCTCTGAGCCATAAAACCTAGGTGCTAGAGATTTTCTGGGGATCACCCAATCCAGCACTTTAGTTTTCTGCATGCCAGGAGGCATGGCAAGATCTTCGTTCCCTGACCAGGAGCTGAACCTGCATCCCTTTCAGTGGAAGTGGAGTCTTAACTGCTGGACCGCCAAGGAAATCTCCCAGCCCTTTGGTTTTAAAGATGAAAAGTTTGTAACAGACATTGACACCAGTCAGTTGGCTTAAGTGAGGGGAAAAAAGTCCTTGGCTGAGCTGAAACTCAGTTTTTTTGATTTCCACCTGAATGATGCTCCTTTCCCTTTTGACATGGAAATAGACGCTTTCTTGGTGGGCAAATGAAGAGAATCGCAGTGTAGGTTAGCGGAGTGGGCTGCCTGCTGCAGAGTCTCTGGAGCGTTGGCCCAGAAGTCTTCGCAGAGCCTGCTTCACCTCTGTGTTCCTCAAGGTGTAAATGAAAGGGTTGAGCATGGGAGTGACTATGGTGTAGAAGACGGCAGGGGTCCCGACACCTGCCCCACTGGAGCGAGGCTGCAGGTAGATGCAGACCGGGGGCAGGTAGTACAGGAGCACCACCGTGAGGTGGGAGGTGCAAGTGGAGAAGGCGCGCTTCCTGCCCTCCACTGTGCGAATGCGCGACACCGCTGCGGCGATGAAGACGTAGGAGATGACGATGAGGATGAGGCAACCCGCAGCCACAATGCCAATGTTGGCAAGCATGACAAGCTCATTGACGGTGGTGTCTGCACAGGCCAGCTTCAGCACTGGCGGGATATCACAGAAGAAGTAGGCGATGTGACGAGGCCCACAGTAGAGCAGGCGGAAGGTAAGGCAGGTATGGAGTGCAGCGTGCACAGCACCCATGGTCCAAGTGATCCCAGCCAGCCCTGCACACAACCGCCTGTTCATGGCCACCGGGTAGTTCAGGGGTCGGCAGATAGCCAGGTAGCGGTCGTAGGCCATGACTGTGTACAGGAAGCACTCGGTGCTGGCCAGGAAGTGGAAGCAGTAAAGCTGGATAGCACAGCCCTCAAGGGAGATCACCTTTCCATCCGGAGTGAGGAGGCCTGCCATGACCTTGGGCACTGTCACCGTAGACAGACATGCGTCCAGGAAGGAGAGGTGCGCCAGGAAGTGGTACATGGGCGAGCAGAGGTGAGGGTCAGAGCCCACGGTGATGAGAATGAGGAGATTCCCAGTCATGGTGATGCTATAGGTGAGGAGGAAGAGCAGAAAGAAGAGGCTAGGATGTTCAGCTGTGTACATCAGACCCTCCAGGAAGAAGAAGTCCACCACGGTCTGGTTGGGGTCTTCTGTCTCCCTGATCATCTTCTCAGGCAGGAGAGGACTGACATCAGCAGACAGAATAAGTAGCCATTTGCCTTCCCTGAAGTATCATTAGCCAGTTGGGCCATGTCATGGATATACATGTTCAGTTCACTCTTTTGGCCTGTTCTGGTGTTTTCTTGCTGCCCTTTCAAAATGAGTCTTTTAATACGGGAAACACTGTCTTTTTGAGGCACATATAGAACTGTAAGGATTATTTGGGAAAAGTACACTCCCTAAAAATGGCAAGAAAAATACAGATTATAAATCTTACTCTCATGGAGCCTATATATATATTTTTCAGAGTTGGGAACTGTGGTTCCTCTGCTCCCCTGATTCCCCTGATTTACTCTGCCATACTGCATATGTGGATGACCAAGTTCTTATTGCTTTGAGTCATCAGGGAGTCATATCTCATCTTCCGGGAGATTTGTCCAGAGTTTGGGAGCTATTACATCAGCCAGGAACACAGCAGTCCCATGCATTCTTAATCCAGAGGGAGTTCTTTAGCCACCCACAATCAGCTCTCAAGTGTAGGGTGATGAAGCCTTAGAGAATTGAGTTAATAATTACCACAACAGATTGTTCAGTTTCATTTCATACTCTTCCTGTAAACCCTTATTTCAGCCTTTTGGGAAATGTTTTCCTGTTCCTTTGTTTTTAAGCCTAAAATGAAATTTAAGTTTTCTTTAATTCTTTCTATCTGTTAACTCTTAAACCTAGTTAGATGTTAAATTGCCAGGGTCCAGCCCCGGCTGATCCAGGGAGTTTGAGGTGTCGACGGCATTGGTGAGGATCAGGAAACATTTGCTTAAATAAATATTAAAGATATAAAGAATAATAGAAATGAGGATAGCTCAGTGAGAACATTTAGTGGAGAAAAAGAGGTTGAATAAAATTCCAAAGCAAGGAATTTACGTCACCTACGTAGGCCACAGGCGTCTTCCCATTCTCCCGAGGGAGAGGAGACACTAAGGCCTCCCCTGTCAGATCTTAGAAGTCTAGGCAAAATTAGTAGGCTTGACGAGCTTCCCCGCCCCAGAGGAAAAATTCAGCCAGAAGGTAAGAGAAAGAATGACATGGAGACACCAAATTTCGGCGATCCAAAAGGACTGATTTTATTTTCCAAAGTAGTTTTATACCTTAAGTTTTGCATAGAGGATAATGGGGGAAGGGGTGGAGTCATGCAGGGACAGCAGTCCCTGAGCCAGGCTTTCAAACCTATCGTATGCAAAAGTTTAGGTGAGTTACATCATCTTCTGGCCAGGAGGCCTACTAACATTTTAAGGAACTTACTTTCTCTAAAGGTGATTATTCTAAAGTCAGGCACCACCCTCCAAAAGCATTAGATAAGGTTGCATTCTTATAGGGAAAAAAGTGAGGTGGGCTCAATCAAGAAAAGAATTAACTTGAGGGTCCAATGTTACAAACATTGAGGCTACTACTTACATTTCTATAAACCAATTATATCAGTCAATACACTGCCAAGGACACAGTAGGTAAGGGACATGGAGACTTAGCAGCAAACATTGGCCCAACAAGTGAAAAACCCTTCACCAATACAATTTCTAATCAGCCCACTGTTAGTTTTCTAACTTCTCTAAAGAACCTGTTTTTAGAAGCTTAAAAGCATCTCGTGCCTCCCACTGTTGGGAGGCTGTAATCACATGTGGCCGGACAAGCCTGTCAGGTGGGCTAGAGAACCTTCAGAGGAATTTGTAGGTTAAAACACTCTTGTCACGCCCAGGAATTTTTATTAACTGGAGCTGTAAGTTAACTCTTTCTTCAGAGAGGTAGTGGGGGACAGCCCCCCGTAAAGTCAGAGGTGTAGGTGAGAACACAAAGCAGAAAGTAGGCAGACTCTGGTTTTGGGGGGTAGATGCTCCAGAATTTCCAGGGGGCTCCTGAGGCTTGATCCCGCCTTTGCGTATGCCGGGTCTCCTTCCTCATGACCTTTTCATGGGTGGAGCGCTGATCCAAGCTGGCTCCCGACATTAAATTATATGAAAAATTTCCTTAAACTGCTTATTTCTGCTGTACCTTGAGTTCTATTGGTTTTACCTAAGACTTCCTCTGCATATTGCATACCTAAATTTACACAAAGGTGTTTTATGTCTTAATTCTCAATTCTCTAATATATCAAATGTTCTGTATTACACTTTGTCAGTTTTCTTAAAACAACATGTTTAATTTCTCTCTCCCCTTTACTGTTCCTCTCTGTCTAAGGCATAAATTGACTCTCTTTTCAATATGCAAAGTTATCTGCAAACTGATTCCATTGTAAGCACAAAATCTTTATCTTCTGCAGTCTCAGGAAGAAACTTCTCTTATCTAGGGTTGCTATCTACCTCTTCACAATTTGCCACAGTCTCCCCCTGATCTCATCATAGCATTCCATCTTAGAAAGTAAATGGAATTCTTTTTGTCTCTGCCTTCACTAATCTACTCTCTATGGCTAATTTTGAACATTAATTCTTCTAGTAGCCCTTTATAAATAATATTTTATCTCATACTACTTTATTCATTCATGAAATATATAGTATTTAGGATAATTATTAATAATAATTATACCAAAGTACATGCTTATGTATTATTAATAATTATCTTAAATACAGTATGTTTCATGGATGAATAAAGTGATGTGAAATAAAATACTTATAAAGGGCTTCTAGAGGAATAAATGTTCAAACTTAGCCTTCTTTGGACTTAGTGTTCCATGGGCATATGTCACGTCTTTCAAAGAGAAACATAGAGAAAATATCTTATGCCTTATCTAGTTTCTTTTTTAAAAATTTATTTTTAATTGGAGTATAATTGCTTTACAATGTTGGGTTTAGTTTCTGCTGTATGACAATGTGAATCAGCCATGAGTATTGCATACAATCCCTCCTTCTTTAACCTCCCCCCCGCCCCCACCCCTCATTCCACCCCTCTAGGTTGTCAGAGAGCACTGGGCTGAACTCCCTGTGTTACACAGCTCCTTATCTAGTTTCTGATTAATGTTTTTGGTATAGAGAAGTAGAAATAGCAAGGAGCCAAGTTTATTTGGATGCTTGTAAACGTATTTTGGCCACTTCATGTGAAGAGTTGACTCATTGGAAAAGACTCTGATGCTGGGAGGGATTGGGGGCAGGAGGAGAAGGGGACGACAGAGGATGAGATGGCTGAATGGCATCACTGTCTCGATGGACGTGAGTCTGAGTGAACTCTTGGAGTTGATGATGGACAGGGAGGGCTGGCGTGCTGCAATTCATGGAGTCGCAAATGGGCACGACTGAGCGACTGAACTGAACTGAACTGAAGCTTAAGTTTAGAAGGAAATGGCAACTCACTCCAGTATTCTTGCCTGGGAAATCCCATGGACACAGGAGGGCTACAGTCCATGGGATTTCAAAAGTCACACACAACTTAGCAACTGAACAGCATTTAAGGGCTTCCCAGGTGATTCGGTGGTAAAGAATCCATCTGTTAATGCAGAAGATTCAGGTTCAGTCTCTCGGTTGGGAAGATCCTCTGGAGAAGGAAATGGCTACTCACTCCAGTATTCTTGCCTGGGGAATCCCATGGGCAGAGGAGCCTGTCGGGCTATAGTCCATGGGGTCACAAAAGAGTCAGACACAACTGAGTGACTAAACAATGACGATGACAAACTTAAGTTTAAGTCTCTGATCAATCACTTATTAGCTGAAAGAGAACCATAATTGTGCTAAATTTCTTGGTTCCTCCATTCATCAAATTTTAAATGAGGATATTATTATTTGTGACAGTTATTAGTATACTTAGAATAGGACACATAGCACATGACCTTAAATTTATTCATATTCATTAATTTATTCAGTTTTACTATAATGCTCCTGATGAAAAATTGCATAGATTCTGATTGAACAAATTCAGCAATGGAGTATCCCCTATTTCACAAGAGAGCTCACTCCAGTGTTGGGTAGATTGATGTATTGTAATGTCCTTTACATCAACTGTATATATGTATGTCTGATATTTCAACCAATTAGGTTTAGATTTGTCCTCTTCTCACTCACTGGAATGGATATGATTTTTAAAGTCGACTAACAGTAACGAGTGTTATTGGTTGTGGAGAAACTGAGACCTTTACACACTGGCATTCAGAATGCAAAATGGTAAAGTTCACTTGGGAAAACAGCGTGGAAGTTTCTTAAACAAGAGTTTTACTATATGATCCAGAATATCCATTTATAGGGATACACAAGAGAAGTGAAAACATGTGCATATAAACATAAATGTTTATAATGGAACTAATCATAACAGTCAATGCCTGGAAACAATCGCATTTATTGTTCATCAACTGGTGAATATATTTTTAAAAAAGTATATCTGTACACTGAAATATCACTCATCAATACAGAGGAACAAAATGCTAATGCAGATTATAAAATGTATAGTACTCAAAAACATGATGCGAAGTGCAAGAAGCCAGACACAAAAGGTCACATGTTGTGTGCTTTTTAGGAAACATTCTGTTAAGACAAATCTATAAAAAGAGAAAAGTTAGTGGGTACATGAGACTGGAGTGAGACCAGGGAATGAATACAGACTGTCATGAAGAATCTTTCTGAAGTGAAGGAAATGTTCTAAAATTGGATTGTTATTATATTGCACAAGTTTGTAAATTTACTAACAATTTTTGAATTGTATACTTAAACAGGTGAATTTTATGGTGTACAAAAATGAGTTATTAAAAAGAAAGAAGTAAATCAAAAGGAAGAAAGTTTGCCAAGTGGTGCAAAACATGATTTAAATAAGTGGACAAATACTGTTTGCTGAAGGATAGTATAATAAAGTATTTAAATTCCTTCTAATTTTTAAAATGTTTTTGTTTTGAAATGTTAAATTTATAGAACATTAAAAAATAGAGAAGATGACATATATTGAGTTAAATTCTCCTAAAGTTGACAGTTTATAAGCCACTGGTAAAATTATAAGAATCAGGGAATTAGCATTAGTACCATTCCATAAACTCAACTATAGACCACATTCAGATTTCACCAGTGCTTCTCCAATATCACTTTTCTTTTCCAGGACCCAGCAGAGGCTCTTAGTCTCCTTTAATCTGTGACAGTCCCTCATTCTTTCCTTGTAATTAATGACTTTTGCCCTTTTGATGAGTACCAATTAATTATTTTACATAACGTATTTAAACTTGGATATGTATGATGTCTTTTCTTGAGTAGATTGAGATTATGCAGTTTTGGCATAGAAGTGATATTGTATCCTCTTCCAGGTATACATCATTTCAGGGTGTATGTGATGTCAATATGTCTTATTATTGGTTATGGTAAATGTCTTCCAGGGGAGATACTTTGAGACTATGCTTATATTTTGTATCTCTTCAAATTTTCACTCAACAATTTTAGAATCATCCATTTTGTCAGGGAACATTATTACCTTGTTGTTTGTCTAATGGTGATTTTAAAAAAATTCCATCAATCCTGTACATTATTATTAATAATAGTAAATTCTTCTGTATGGAAGAACAGTTTCTCCTTCCTGTTTATTTATTCAATTATTTATATCAGCAGAGATTCATAAATATGTATTTTTTCTATGATTAAACATAATGCAGTGTAATATTTATTTTGTTATTCAAGTTGTTCTATTTTGACCATTTGGGGCTCCTTCAGTTTGTCAGCAGTATCTTATTGATATGCTTCACCTTTTTCATACATGTCCTTGTTTCCTGACACAACAGGATGTTCCAGGCTGCTCTTGTATTTTCCCTTCTCCAACCCTAGATGCCACAACTTCTCTAAAGAGCCTTTCTATTGGAGAATTGCATTAAAATTTAGAAACCAAATCTGATTTCTAAGTGCACTCCTTGCTACTGAGATGTCTTTACTCCTAGGGACCCTCAACAAATAGGAAATATATGTATGAGTACTAACCTATCCAAATATATGCATCTATACTTATTTCTGTATCATTTTATCATCATAATTTTAAAAGCTATTTATTTATAATGATACTTCCAAATTCCAATCCAACACCACTTTTTCTCTCTTTATTTGTTGTTTCTTTCTCCAACAGTGAGAAACCTACTTCTCATTACCTAAATTTGTCAGTTCCATATGAGATTTTTAAATTTAATTTCTTTTGGATTTTGAGTCATAATACAAAATTATTACCTTATGTCATGGTTGAAGAATAATTCACCCATGTTTTCTTCTATTATTTGTAAGCTTTCACATTTTACATTTAGATTCCAAATCTGTTTGCAGTTTATTCTTTTCTGTGATGGAAGAGATATGGACCTAATTTTATATGGCTTGTGTTTATGAAGACTTTGATTTTTGCATATTAAATCCCTTTTTATTACTGGTCTTTTAAATTGAGTTAGTTTTATTATTGATTCTCTGGGATTTTCCAGATGTCCTATCTATTATTTGCATATGGAGATACTTCTTTTTTATTGTTTATGCAGTTTTTATTTATATTTAAATATTTATTGGAGTATAGTTGATTTAAAGTGTTGTGCTAGTTTCTACTGTACAATAAAGTGAATTAGTTATACATATACATATATACACTCTTTTAAATATTCTTTTCCCATAAAGATCATTACAGAGTATTGAGAAGAGTTTTCTGTGTTATACAGTAGGTCCTTATTAATTATTTATTTCCTAGATAGTAGTGTGTATATGTTAATGTCACTCTTGCATATGGAGATAGGTCTAGTTACTCTTTACCCATTTTTGTTCCCCTAATAATTCTGTAACTTTTTTCCCTTGCTTAATTGTATTAGCTAATTGTAGGCAAATTCTTTACCATCTGAGCCACTAGGGGAAGCCCAACACTTGTAATATAGCATTAAATATGAGAAAAGAGCATGTGTATCGTTACTTTGATCTTGTTTTAATTGGAAATGCCTCTAGTGTTGTCCAATTAAATAAGAAACTGCCTGTATTTCTTATTATACATATAAAATATTATTATATATTATTATGTTAAGTATTTCTCATGTCAATTTTCTTGAGTATTTTGATCATAATGGGTATTGAATTTTGTCAAAGACTTTTGTTAAATATCTGTTAATATAGTCATATGACCTTTCCCCCCACATTTATTAATATGGAGTATGATATTAATTGATTAGCTAACATTAAAACATCCTCCTCTTCCAATACATCCCACTTGGTTATGGTATATTATTTTCTTTTATGTGGTATTGGATTCTGTTTGCAAATATTTTATTTAGTGATTTTGAATTGACATTTATGAGTTCATTTCTCTACAATTTTCTTTCTTATAATGATTTTAAAAATCTAGTTTAGCCTTCTGTTTTATTATTTTATTCTTTATTATCAGGCTTAAAAGTTATTTTCAGTATGGTACATCTATTGCCTGTACAACAATAAGCTTTTTAATTTCTCTCTTTCTCTCATATTTCAATTGCATTGCTTCACCTTTATCACAGTACATAACCTTTGTGCATGAGTCTTCCACCTTCATTCCTCCTTTGCTTCATTCTTATGTGTACATTTATATAATTTAAAATATTGACCGTCTGTCTTTTTGCTAAAGTTTTCTCAATTATCTTTTGACTGGTTGATGTTCTTTCATTAGTAGATTCCTTAGGAAGGGTTGATGAATGCAGAATTCCTTAAGTACTTACTGTGTTGAATGGTGTTTTTTCATTGCCTTGATCTTTGAAGGGACAATTGTGCTGCATATGAAATCATTGGTTTATACTTTCTCTTACTGAGATTTTAAAAACATGTTGGGCCATTGCTTCTTTGCTGTGCATTTTGCTTTTTAAATTCTGATGTCTTAGTTAATTATTTTGCTTTTGTAAATTATTTAATCATTTGGTTGAAGTCCTTGATGGTTTTATCTTCATATTTGAAATCTAGTAGTGTCTTAGATTTGCTTAGGATATCTTAGCGTTGACTTCATAAAATATAACAGAGACTAGATTTTTAAAAATTATATATCTATTTATAACATGAACATAACCTTGATATCAATTTCAAATAAAAACAGCAAACAAAATAAACTTATAGACTAATCATTTATGAATATAAGTGCAAATAATCACATAGAAGCAAATACGTGTCAAATAAAGTAATATTTGCATAGAGCATAAGGATATTTTAGTATCAGGAAACAATTCATTGTAGTTCACCACATTAAGAAATTTATAGAAGAAAATAGTACCCAATAAATTTAGGAAACAAACCTCAATAGTCATTATGAAAACAATATCTTAGTATATTAATAATTTAAAATGAAATAAAGGGTACAGTTATTTTAGGGACAATCACACTTATGGTAACAATTAACTTGTATTCCCCTCAAAATCAGGTAAAATAAAGAACATCTCTTTTATCCTTTACTGTTGCTACTGCTAAGTCGCTTCAGTCGTGTCTGACTCTATGCAACCCCATAGACTGGACTATGCAGCCCACCAGGCTCCTCCGTCCCTGGGATTCTCCAGGCAAGAATACTGGAGTGGGCTGCCATTTCCTTCTCCAATACATGAAAGTGAAAAGTGAAAGAGAAGTCACTCAGTCATGTCCAACTCTTAGCGACCCCATGGACTGCAGCGTACCATGCGATTTTCCAGGAAAGAGTACTGGAGTGGGGTGCCATTGCCTTCTCCAACCAATAGTATATTACCATGTTAAAATAGATGACCAATGCAAATTTGATGCATGAAGCAGAGCACCCAAAGCTGGTGCTCTGAGATGACCCAGAGGGATGGGATGGGGAGGGAGGTGGGAGGGGAGTTCAGAATGGTGGGACACATATACACCCATGGCTGATTCATGTCAATGTATGGCAAAAACCACCACAATATTGTAAAGTAATTACCCTCCAGTTAAAATAAATAAATTAATTAAAAAAAGATAAACTGAACTTGGTGGTATAAGCGTTTTTTTTAGGGTTAAAATCAGATAGGTCAATTCTTTTCTTACGTTTAGAGAAAAATTGGAAATTCCTCAAGTTAAATAAGATGTTAAGACTTAGGTACTTATTCACTTGCAAATCACGGATGACGTCACTAGAGGGCGCACTCCAACCATAGCCCATACAAAGTTCTGAAACTAGACTATCCTCACATTTAAAGAAAAAAAAGTCAAATATATTTTCATCCATTTTTAAACACCAACTTGGTATAAAAAAAAAAAAGTGACTTCCCCAAAGTAATATTAAGCACTGCTGCTGCTGCTGCTGCTAAGTCACTTCAGTCGTGTCCGACTCTGTGCGACCCCATAGACGGCAGCCCACCAGGCTCCCCCGTCCCTGGGATTCTCCAGGCAAGAACACTGGAGTGGGTTGCCATTTCCTTCTCCAGTGCATAAAAGTGAAAAGTGAAAGTGAAGTCGCTCAGTCGCGTCCGACTCTTAGCGCACTTTATTCAAATACTTTGGCCACCTCATGGGGAGTTGACTCATGGAAAAGACCCTGATGCTGGGAGAGATTGGGGGCAGGAGGAGAAGGGAACGACAGAAAATGAGATGGCTGGATGGCATCACCTACTCGATGGACATGAGTCTGAGTGAACTTCGGGAGTTGGTGATGGACAGGGAGGCCTGGGGTGCTGCGATTCATGGGGTCGCAAAGAGTCGAACACGACTGAGCGACTGAACTGAACTGAAGCAGGACGTTGTTCTTAATTACTGTTTTCAACACTGACTGAACATTCAGATTAACTACTTTTTCTCTTCTGCTTTATTTTTTCTCACTTTTAAGTCTGCTGCTGCTGCTAAGTCGCTTCAGTTGTGTCTGACTCTGTGCGACCCCATAGACGGCAGCCCAAAAGGCCCCGCCGTCCCTGGGATTCTCCAGGCAAGAACACTGGAGTGGGTTGCCATTTCCTTATCCAATACATGAAAGTGAAAAGTGAAAGTGAAGTCGCTCAGTCGTGTCCGACTCTTAGCGACCTCATGGACTTCAGCCCACCAGACTCCTCCGTCCACGGGATTTTCCAAGAAAGAGTATTGGAGTGGGGTGCCATTGCCTTCTCCACTTTTAAGGCTAGAGAACCTCAAAATGAACTTGAAAACGAAATTTTCTCTTAAGAGTTGAAGTTGCATAAAAAGTATATACTAACCTACATAGTTCTTTCTAAAGGAGACTTTCAAGTTTGGACTCAGACTTAAGTTCACTTATTGGCTCTGCAGTTGTTTAGCTGTGAATAGAGGATAAAGTCCCTGGTTTGGGAAGATCCTCTGGAGGAGGGGATGGCAACCCACTCCAGTATTCTTGTCTGGAGAATCCAATGCATAGAGGAGCCTGGTGGGCTACAGTCCACAGGGTCGCAAACACACACACACACACACACACACACACACACACACACACAGAGGATAAAGTAAAATTTGTTGCTTGCTGTTTTTATGAGGTAAGTTTCTTAATTTAAAGTGATGAGATATATTTTGTTTCTCGATTATCAGTTAAACAAGAAATTAAGTTTTTTATGTAACTTCATTTTTGCATGATGTGTCATTGGTCTTGATGAGAAAAGAGATGCCACGTTTACTTTAATCCAACTTTCAGGTCTCTGTTCTGACCCAGGAGGCTTATTAAGTGAGATCTGCTTTTGTCTGTGCGGTGGGATGCTGAGGTGCCTGTAGCACTGTGGCGTTTTATGTTTGTCAAATAGAGTTTGTAACTAACTGCTTTTTCCCCTCCCCAGGGCCGCTCCACCCAAGATAGCTGATTAAACGTCTCTAGGGGTTCCTCTTAGGATTATCCTTAGGGTTTATATTGTTCCTATCACGTGAAAAATTCTATCTATTTACTCCTTTTTTTTTTTTTTTTCCTGAGTAGATTTTACAAGACCTGCAAACTGTGGATCATCCTATACTTTCCAGGGCACCAGCTTTATAAATGCCAGATGCAGTTATCTTTCTCTAACTCCTTTTCATGAACTACTGCAGTACTTATTGTACACTGAATTATAAACCAATTTTAAATTTCATTTTCTAGTCATGGAATGGCATGAGTGCTCAGTCGTGTCCTGCTCTAACCCCATGGACTGTAGCCCGCCAGTCTCCTTTGTCCATGGGATTTCTCAGGCCAAAATACTGGAGTGGGTTGCCACTTCCTTCTCCAGGAAGGAGAAGTGGGTTGCCATTTCCTTCTTCCAGACCCAGGGATTGAACCCGTGCCTCTTGCATTTACTGCATTGGCAGGCACAGTCTTTACCATTGGTGTCACCTGGGAAGTGCTTTCTAGTCATACATTGATAGTTTATCTACATGCTCATGTATAAATGTATTTTCTTCTCATAAAATCATAGATGCATTTAGAATAGACAACAATGTTATAATTTTGGAGTTACACTGAATATGTTTTTTTTTTTGATTTGAGTGGACTTGCCTATTCATGCATATTTTGATGTTCAATCTTACATCTCTGCTGTTAGAGCAGACAGCAAGAAAAAAATCACTGAATGCACACATCTAGGCTCAGAAAATGTCTGGTACACATAAATCCATTCTCCTTCCTTTTGCCAGCTTTTTAACAAGTAGAATTGATTTTGGAATAGAATAGCATCATTTTTTTGTGGGCTATACTTACCCATATAAATTTAAAACATCAAAAATTCAAACATCAAAACAAAACATCTTGAGCACTCTGGGATTGAGGGGCCCTCCTTGGACCCTGGCAACATTATCACAAAAAAGGACTAATAAAGCAGACCTCCTCTCCTTGCAAATAGGTATATGCCCCATCCCATTTGCATCTCCTCACTCATACTCAATTGTTGTGGGAAATGCCAGGATATGGTAGCATGCATTTGTCTACCATCTCATATGGTCTGTTTAATTAATATCCAGGAAGTCAACAGGGAGATCTAGTCATAAGGAAATTTATCCTTGATATACCCATGTCAATTTTACCAAAGTAGAGTTCTGTGCAAGCTCAGAAGGCCAGAACTACTCAGGTCATGATGCAGTGCACATTTCATGGCTCCCTTACTTTGCAGTGAAAGTGCCCTCTCAAGTTAGAGTTCATGGACCATTTTTTATCAAAGTAAAAGGCAGAGAGTGAGTACGGGAAAGCCACTTACTTCCTTGAACTTCAGTTTTCCCACAGTTACATGGGAATAATAATGCTTACCTCATATAATTGTTGTCAAGGTCAAATTATATGATTTACATGAAGGTTACTTGTAACCTGTATAAAACTATGTGGGATTAGAAGCAGTAATACACATGTAGATGGATGCCACAGAGAGAGTTTTTGTGTGGACAGTTTACTTATCTTAGATTTTTTTCTGCATGTTATCATTCTTGTTGAGTGTTTTGATTGATTTCCATTGCTATTCAAGGAGGAAACATGAAAAATCATGTTCAAAAGTAGGTTACAATATAGAACTTTCCAAGGTTCCCACCTCTATATCTAGGAGTTTTCAACTCTCTGTATGAATTCTTCATTCTCTTTCTATCTTAAAATTCCCCAGTTATCTGATGTCCCATCTGATACCCTAAATTTTAGCATTTCCTGCATGTCTGTGATGCATGGAGTCAGTGAGGCTTCACGACCTTGCGACTTCCCAGCCTCCATAAGGCTGCCTTCATTTCTTTGTTGCGGAGTGTGTAGATGATAGGATTAAGCAAGGGAGTGATGACTGTGTAGAACACAGCTACCACTCCATGCAGGGGTTCCTGAGAGCCAGGGTGCAGGTAAATGAAGGTGCAGGGCACATAGTAGACAATGACGACAGTGAGGTGGGCGGCACAGGTGGAGAAGGCGTTGCGGCGCCCGTCGGTGGACCGGATTCGCAGGATGGCAGCCACTATGTAGCCATAGGAAGTGAGGATAAGTACAAAGCAGGTGAGGGCCAGGAATCCAATGTCCACAAAGGTGATCAGCTCACTGATGGTGGTGTCAGCACAGGCTAGATGCAGCATGGCAGGAATGTCACAGAAGAAGTAGTCTACCCGGTTTGGACCACAGAAAGGCAGCTGGAATATGAAGCTTGTTTGGAAAAGTGAGTGGAGGGTGCCTCCCAGCCAGGTGCCAATGGCTAGATAGTTACAGACGCTGCGGGTCATGATGGTGGCATAATGTAAAGGCTTACAAATGGCTAGGAAGCGATCATAAGCCATGAGTGTGTACAGGAAGCATTCAGTGCAGCCCAGGAAATGGAATGAAAAAAGCTGGATGACACAGTCTCCAAAGGAGATAATCCTACTGTCCAAGAGAAAGCCAGCTAACATCTTGGGGACAATGGCAGAGGAAATGGTCATGTCCAAGAGGGAGAGGTGACATAGGAACCAGTACATGGGACGGTGGAGCTGGGTGTCCACCAAGACCGTGAGGATGATAAGCCCATTCCCAGAGACGGTGAGGGTGTAGATGACAAGGAAGGCTAGGAAGAGAGGTGTCCCCAGCTGTGGTGGGTGGTGCAGCCCCACTAAGATGAAGTGAGACACAGAAGTCTGGTTTCCATGTTGCATCTCCTTGCTGTTCACATCTACCAAAAGAAGCAGCAGAAGGGAAAAAGCGATGCTGTGTAAATTCTGTAGGCACGGGATATATATTCTATGTCACTGCCAAATATGGACAGAAAAGGATCTCCAAAAGAGAGATCTTCTCTAGCTCTTGTTCATAATCGTTCTTTCTCCTCAACCCTTGATTCTGAGATTCTGCTTGGTTTCAGACAGCAGCTTTTCTCTCCAGGGTTAAAACCCGTGTAACAGATTATGTGTATATAGTTCCGGAGAGTGAAGGAAAGACCATACACAGAGATAGTCATGTCAGAAAGAAGAACAATCATATAACATCTAAACCAGTCTAAGAAGAAATGACTATTCTATTGCTTTCCTTCAGTTTGATCTCTGATCTACATACTAGAGAGTTAGGTTACAGCTTATTTATTTACCGAGAGTTGGAATTATATTTCTTAATATAAGTTTGCCAAATAAAAAACTGTGTGTAGTTTTTAGAATGCACTATCTCGTTTATACATCAAACATAAAATATTCAGAATCTTTGAAATTATGTGAGGAATATCTATTTTTATAAATTCTATTTCAAACATACACAAACCCTTTAAAATCATTCAGGTTGGTGAAGCAATACAAAAATCTCAGCCCCAGGATACCTGTTGTCATCTCTTCTCTCTGCTTCTGCCTGAGTGCCATCCATCTTTCCATCCATCCATCCATCCATCCATCCATCATGCATCTGTCTCTTAATATGCCCATTCAGTAATATACTGTATACTGTATCTTAAGACCATGGATGCTAAAGTCAGACATGGTTGAAACATCCTAGCTCTTCCACTTTGACTCATTGGAAATCTTGGAAATCCCATGAACAGAGGAACCTGGTGGGCTACAGTGCATGGGGTCACACAGAGTCAGACATGACTGAACCACTGAACAACGATCTTGGAAAAGCAATTTCACCTTTCTTTGCCTATTTCTAGAAATGGGAACAACTGTAGTGTCTACTTTATGGGGCTTTGGTAAGGATTAAATAAATTTACATAATTCACACTAACCCTCAATGACTTTAGCTATTATGTGTCAGGGTTCCGTATTAGAAAAATTCAGGCATTGCTTTTGTGCCTCAGGTCTGAAGTGAACCTGTAACTTTCAGTGAGTTGTCAAATAGTAGATTTGAGTTCTCAGAATCTGCAGCATCATCACAAAGAGTCTTTTCTCCCAGGACTACCGGTGACAGGCATCAACCACAGTGAAAGGAAGGAATCAGGAAGGTGGCTAAGAAGGTGCTAGAGCTCTTTCAGACACTGAGGGGTTATGGGAGGTGTATCCTTCTTAAGTGTCCCTTTTCCCCACCAATATTAGCTTTAATAGTCTTTTTACCAAGTGGAAGCAAGTATCCAAAATAGTGTGTTACCTTCTTGAGAATTCAGGGGTCACCCAGAATCACTCAGAAGGCTTCGAAAAGTGTGGAATGAAATTTGGCTTCCAGCTGGACAGCTAGCAGGCAAAAGGACCAAGATGGCAGCTGTGGCTGACCGCTTCATCTTCTCCTTCTACACCATGAATCACTGTGTATCCATAACATTCCTTTCAGTCTTCATCAGTGCCACAGAGACGACTCATCAGTGAAGATAGGTGTTTTAGGGACTGAGCAATTTCCCGGGTCATGAGATTTTCCTTGTTAAACCTAAGAGTCCAGGGTAAACCAAGACAAGTGTGTACCTTAAGTAAGAGTCTAAACCACATAGACTCAGACAGCAAAG
>CAKXYN010000580.1:0-56881 GCA_935064755.1 Tragelaphus eurycerus
TATGAGAAGGGGGAATACTGTGCAGTTGAGAGGGTTGTCTTAGCATTCCCCTGGGTTCAGTGCCATGGAAAAGGGACTCATCTGGAGGTGAGGCAGGAATCTCAGGCTTCCTCTCCTGTTTTGACATCGATCTCGGAGTCTTTGGGTGTTTTGAACAGGGAGTTAGGCCTCGCCTCTTGTGGAGGCATGGAACTCCGCTTGCCTCTCTAGGTGTTCATGGGGTGTCAGGCCACTTGTCGAGTTGTCCTTGGAACCAGAGGCTCTTTCGGTAGGATGCACCCAGGGTGTCAGTTCCCCTTTTGTGTTGGCTTCATCCTCAGTGTTCCATTGGAAAAGGTTCGCAGGCATCGGGACTTCTCTTGAGTGGACAGGGAAATCGGTGTTTTTTGGAATTTGACACGAATTACGAGGCTTCTTCTCGAGTTTGCAAGTGAGACCGGCCTGCTCCTGAATTGGGACTGGAAAGTATGGATCCCTTTCCAGACAAAGCAGGGCGATCGAACCGCCTGTGGAGATCAGGAGGGAAGAAGGGGCTCAGAGGAAATTGTCCCGGGAACCTCTGTGTTTCTCTCCAATGAAACCGGTATGTTTGGCCAAATTTGAATTTTCCTCATGGCTGTCTAGTTCCGTTTCGATGATCCAGTGGGTTCGTGGGATTTCTCTCATCACGCTGCAGCGGGAAATGGCCTCCTCTGTCGATGACTGTGCAACCACGTGGTTATTCTCGACTTACTGTGGGATTCTTGAGTTACGACTGGGAACTCAGGGAGCCTCTCGTGTGGCCCCAGAGAAGACGAATCTCCGTTCAAAATGGCGTGGGAGAGCTTGGGATTGCTCTCGAGTGGCTACAGGGCAAAGAGACGTCCTCTAGTCTTCTAGGCATGTGTCCAGAAACTCCGTGTTCCACTTCAGGGGCTCTAGGGATCTCGGGGTTGCATTCAAGCTTCAGCTGGGGAGTCAGGCCTCGACTCGATTTGAAACAAAGAACTCCCCTCTCCTCCGAGTGGCCAAGGCTAGCTCTTGAAGCCCATTGTGTTTAAAAAAAAAAAAAAGAGGGGGGAATCAAGCCTTCTGTGAAGTTTTGAGAGAGGACTCAGTGTTGCTCTCTAGGCCCTGCAGGAAAAGAAGGGCCTTATGTGGCGATGTCGGGGGAATCTCATGGTGTTTTCTCGAGCTGCGGCTCGACGTGTGGCGTTTCTTTCAAGCTACAACGGGGAACTCAGGGAGCCTCTCTTGTGTCCCCAGGGAAATCCAGTCCCCATTTGAGTAATGAGGAGGGCCCGGGATTGTTCTTGAGTCATGGCAGGGGAATCGGGCTTCAAGACCTGTTGAAGGGGGTATCTCGAGGTGTTTCTCGAGTTGCTGTAAGAATCCCTAGGTTCCCTGGGCTTGTGATGGTGATCTCTGTCAGTTTCCCTTGGTGCCTATGAGAAGGGGGAATACTGTGCAGTTGACAGGGTTGTCTTGGGATTCCCCTGGGTTCCATGCCTTGGAAGATGGCCTCATCTGGAGGTGAGGCGGGAATCTCAGGCTTCCTCTTCTATTCTGACATTGATCTCGGGGTCTTTGGAGGTTTTGAACAGGGAGTTAGGCCTCACCTTGTGTGGAGGCATGGAACTCCGCTTGCCTCTCGAGGTGTTCATGGGGTGTCAGGCCACTTGTCGAATTGACCTTGGAACCCGCAGTTCTTTTGGTCGGATGCACCCAGGGTGTCAGTGCCCCTTCGTGTGGTGACTTCATCATCGGGATTCCATTCGAAAAGTTGCGCAGTCATCAGGACTTCTCTTGAGTGGACTTGGAAACCGGTGTCTTTCAGAATGTGTCACAAACCTCGAGGCTTCATCCTGTGTTTCAATCTGAGTCCGGTCTCTTCCTGAGTTGAGACAGGAAGGTTGGGATCCGTTTCCAGACAAAGGAGGGGAATTGACCTTCATGTCGAGATCAGGAATGAAGACAGAGCTCAGATTAAGTTGTGCCTGGAAATTCTTTGATACTCTCGAATGAAACGGGTATGTTAGGGAACTTTTCGAGTTGCATTAAGGTTGACAAGAACCATATCGAATTTCAAGAGGTAAAGTTGGATTTCTCTCGAGGCACTGCAGGGTGAAAAGGACTCCTCTCTCGAATATGGGGGAACTTTGTCGTTTTTCTCGAGATGAAGTCTGAATTTAGAGTTATGACTCAGAATTCAGGGAACCTCTGTTGTTGTCCCAGGGAAGTTCTATCTCCATTTGAGTTGCGAGGGTGTTTGGGGTTTTCTGTCAAGTTAGTGCAGGGCAAATAGAGCTAATCTAGACTTCTGTCCAGAAATTACATATTCGTCTCCATTGGCAACAGGGATCTCGGTGTTGAATTCGAAGTTCACCCGTGGAGTCAGGCCTTGTCTTGATTTGAAACAAAGGACTCAACTCTTTTCTCGAGTTGCGATGGCTATCTCTTAGAGCCCATTGATGGCCTAAAGCGAGTCAAGCCTCCTGTGAAATTTTAGAGGGGCTCGGGACTCTCGAGTTACAACTGGGAAAACAGGGAGCCTTTCGTGTGGCCCCAGGTAAGTCCAATATCCATTCGCATTTCACTGTGGAGCACGGCCTGCCCTCCAGTCATGGCAGGGAATCGGGCCTCAAGATGCGTTGAAAGGGAAATCTCATGGTGTTTCTCGAGTTGCGGCAGGAAACCCTGGGTTAACTCGACTTGTGACGGTGAACTCAGGGAACTTCTTATGGTTCCTATGGGAGGGCAGGAATACTGTCTTGTTGGGAGGTGCCTCTCAGGACTCAACTGGGGTCGGTTCAATGGAAGAAGGCCTCATCTCGAGTTGAGGCGGGAACCTAAGGGTTCCTCTCCTGTTCTGATGTGGGTCTTGGGGTGTGTATTCCGTTTCAAACAGGGAGTCAGGTCTCGACTTGTGTGGAGATATGGAACTCTGATTGCCTATAGAGTTGACAAAGTGGCTTCAGGCACCCACGTGAGTTGAACTTGGGACCTGTGGCTCTTTTCTAATTAGCACGTGAGGCAGCAGAACTTCCTTCGTGTTGTGAGTTGATCTCAGCTGACATTCGAATCGGTGCAAGGGAATCAGGTCTGATCTCGAGTGGATGGGTAAATAAGTGGTTTTTGAATTGTGACAAAATTCACTGGGTTCCCCTCCCGTGTCAAGTAGATAGCAGCCTCGTCTCGAGGTGCAAAGGGGATGTTGGCATGTCTTTCCAAATGAAGCAGGGCAATCGACCCTCATCTCAACTTGAGGAGGGGAAAATGGAGCTCTTCTTGACTTGTGGCGGGAAACTCAGCATTCCTCTTGAGTGGGGACAGGTATCTGGGGAAACTTCTGGAGTTTCTTGGAGCATGTCAAGTCCTCTTTCGAGTTCCAAGAGGGAACGTGGGCTTGCTTTGGAAATGTAGCAGCGTCAAAGGGGCACCTAAAGTGTGCAGGACAGAATTTGGTAGGTTGGGTGGAGTTGTGGCAGGAAGCTACAAGTTCCTCTCGAGCTGCGTGTCGACCTGGGGGACCTGCTCGTGTCTCCTAAATTAAGTCAAAGCTGCTTTGGTAATGCGAGTGGCACCACAGGATTCCTGGAGCATGGATTCAGGGATGAATAAGGCCTCATCTCGAGTTGAGGTGGGAACATCCGGGTTCCTCTCTATCTCAGACATCTATCTCGGGGTCTCTGTGAAGTTGGAAGAGGTGAGTCAGGCCTCATCTTGTGTTGAGGCAGGAAACTCCGCTTGCCTCGCAAGTGTATTATGGGGTTTCAGGCCACCTGTCGAGTTATATTTAGATTCTGTGGCTTTATCTGTAGGATGTAACAGGGGTGTCAGTGCCCCTTAATATTGTGACTTCATCCTTGGGATTACATTCGAAGAGGTGCCCGGGCATCGAGTCTTACCTTGAGTGGATGGGGAAATCGGTGTCTTTCAGAATGTGGCATGACCCACGAGGCTTCCTCTCGATTTCAGTGTGAGACCAGGCTAATCCAGAGGTGTGACAGAAACGAAAGGATTCATTTCCAGACAAAGCAGCGGAATCGATCTTCATGTCCAGATAAGAAGGAGAGAAGGGCTCAGATTAAGTTGTGTCAGGAAAGTCGGTGTTCCTCTCCAGTAAGAACGGTATGTCGGGGAACATTTTGAGTGGCATCGAGGGTGTCAAGTACCGTTTCGAAATTCAACAGGGAACATGCGATTTCTCTCAAGACGCAGCAGGGGCAAAGGGTCTCATCTCACGATGATGGAGGAACCTCGTGGTTTTCCTCGAGTTGCAGTGGGATTCCTGAGTTATGACGGGGACCTCATGGAGCCTCTCGTGTGGCCCCAGGGAAGACCAATCTCCATTCCAAATGCCCTGGGAGAGCTGGGGACTGCTCTCCAGGCGCTGCAGGGCAAAGAGACGTCTTCTAGTCTTCTAGGCGTGTGTCCAGAAACTCCGTGTTCTGCTTCAGGGGCGCTAGGTATCTCGTGGGTGTATTCAAGCTTCACCTGTGGAGTCTGGCCATGTTTCTAGTTGAAACAAAAAACTCCTCTCTCCTCTAGAGTCGACAAGGCTAGCTCTTGAAGCCCATTGTTTAAAAAAAGTAAAAGGCAATCAAGCCTTCTGTGGAGTTTTGAGAGTGGACTCAGGGTTTCTCTCTAGGCCATGGAGGAAAAGAACAGCCTCATGGGGCGATGTCTGGGGAATCTCAAGGTGTTTTCTGGAGCTGCGTCTTGACGTGTGGTGTTTCTCTCTAGCTATGACGGGGAACTCAGGGAGCCTCTCTTCTGTCCCCAGGGAAGTCCAGTGCAAATTGTAGTAGCGAGGACGGCCCAGGATGGCTCTCTAGTCGTGGGTTCGTGGGATATCACTCAACAGGCTGCAGCGGCAAATGGCTTCCTTTGGCGATGACTGGGCAACCAGGTGGTTATTATTGACTTACGGGGGGATTCTCGAGTTGCCACCCAGAACTCAGGGAGCCACTCATGTGGCCCCAGGGAAGACCAATGTCCATTCCAAATGGCGTGGGAGAGCTGGGGATTGCTCTGGAGTTGCTGCAGGCCAAAGAGACCTCTTCTACTCCTCTTAGCGTGTGTTCAGAAATTCTGTGTTCCCCTTCTGGGGCACTAGGGATGTCCTGGTTGCATTCAAGCTTCAGCAGGGAAGTCAGGCATCATCTCGTTTTGAAACGAAGAACCCCCCTCTCCTCTCGAGTGGCCAAGGCTAGCTCTTGAAGCCCATTGTGTTAAACAAAGGACATCAAGTCTTCTGTGGAGTTTTCAGAGAGGACTCGGAGTTGCTTTCTATGCCCTGCAGGAAAAGAAGTGCCTCATACGTCGATGTCGGGGGTAATCTCATGGTGTTTTCTCGAGCTGCAACTCGACGTGTGGCGTTTCTATCGAGCTACGACGGGAAGCTCAGGGAACCTCTCTTGTGTCCCCAGGGAAGTCCAGTCCCCATTCAAGCAGCGAGGACGGCCCGGGATGTCTCCCGATTCCTGGCAGGGGAATGGGGCTTCAAGACGTGTTGAAGGAGGTATCTCGAGGCGTTTCTCGAGTGTCTGTAAGAATCCCTAAGTTCCCTGGGCTTGTGTCGGTGACATCTGGCAGTTTCCCTTGGTGCCTATGAGAATGGGGAATACTGTGCAGTTGAGAGGGTTGTCTTGGGATTCCCCTGAGTTCAGTGCCATGGAAGAGGGCCACATCTGGTGTTGAGGTGGGAATCTCAGGCTTCCTCTCCTGTTCTGAAATCGATCTCGGTTCTTTGGGGTTTCTGAACAGGGAGTTAGGCCTCGCCTTGTGTGGAGGCACGGAACTCCGCTTTCCTCTTGAGGTGTTCATGGAGTGTCAGGCCACTTGTCGAGTTGTCCTTCGAACCAGAGGCAATTTCGGGAGGATGCACCCAGTGTATCAGTGCTTCTTCATGTGGTGACTTCATCCTCGGGTTCCATTGGAAAAGGTGCACAGGCATTGGGACTTCTCTTGAGTTGACGGGGAAATCAGTGTCTTTCGGAATGTGGCACGAACCACGAGGCTTCCTCTCTAGATTCCAAGGGAGAAGGGCCTCCTGCTGAGGTTTGATTGAACTTCAGGTCCCTTTCCAGGCATAGCAGGGGTATTGACCCTCATGTCGAGATCAGGAGGGAAGAAGGGGATCAGAGGAAGTTGTGCCAGGAACCTAGGGGTTCCTCTCCAATGAGACCGGTATGTTGGGTCACATTAGCTGTTTGCTCAAGGCTTTCTATTTCCGTTTCGATGATCCAATGGGTTCATGGTATTTCTCTCAACTCGGTGCAGCGGGACATGGCCTCCTCTGGCGATGACTGGGTAACCATGTGGTTATTCTCGACTTACGGCGGGATTCTTGAGTTACGAACTGGAACTCAGAGAGCCTCTCGTGTGGCCCTAGGGAAGACCAATCTCCATTCCAAATGGCGTGGGAGATCTGGGGATTGCTCTCAAGTCGCTCCACGGCAAAGAGACCTCTTCTAGTCTTCTAGGTGTGTGTCCAGAAACTCCGAGTTCGGCTTGAGGGGCGCTAGGGATCTCGTGGGTGCATTCAAGCTTCAGCCGTGTAGTCTGGCCACGTTTCTAGTTCAAAAAAAGCACTCCTCTCTCCTCTCGAGTCGACAAGTCTAGCACTTGAAGTTTAAAAAAATTAAAAGGCAATCAAGCCTTCTGTGGAGATTTGAGAGAGGACTCTGGGTTGCTTTCTAGGCCCTGCAGGAAAAGAAGTGCCTCATATATCAATGTCAGGGTTAATCTCATGGTGTTTTCTCAAGCTGCAACTCGACGTCTGGTGTTTCTCTCGAGCTACGACGGGGAGCTCAGGGAGCCTCTCTTGCTTCCCCAGGGAAGTCCAGTCCCCACTCGAGCAGCCACGACGGCCCGGGATGTCTCCCGATTCATGGCAGGGGAATCGGGCTTCAAGACTAGTTGAAGGGGGTATCTCGAGGTGTTTCTCGAGTTGCTGTAAGAATCCCTAGGTTCCCTGGGCTTGTGATGGTGACCTCTGGCAGCTTACCTTGGTGCCTAAGAGAAGGGGTAATAATTTGCAGTTGAGAGGGTTGTGTTGTGATTCCCCTGGGTTCAGTGCCATGGAAGAGGGCCACATCTGGAGGTGAGGCGGGAATCTCAGGCTTCCTCTCCTGTTCTGAAATCGATCTCGGGGTCTTTGGGGGTATCAAACAGGGAGTTAGGCCTCGCCTTGTGTGGAGCCATGGAACTCCGCTTTCCTCTCGAGGTGTTCATGGAATGTCAGGCCACTTGTCGTGTGGTCCTTCGAACCAGAGGCAATTTCGGGAGGATGCACCCAGTGTGTCAGTGCTCCTTCGTGTGGTGACTTCATCCTCGGGGTTCCATTGGAAAACGTGCACAGGCATTGGGACTTCTCTTGAGTTGACGGGGAAATCGGTGTCTTTCGAAGTGTGACACGAACCACGAGGCTTCCTCTCTAGTTTCCAAGTGAGAAGGCCCTCCTGCTGCGGTTTGATGGAAGGTCGGGTCCGTTATCAGGATAGCAGGGGTATTGACCCTCATGTGGAGATAAGGAGGGAAGAAGGGGCTCAGAGGAAGTTGTGTCAGGAACCTCGGTGTTCCTCTCCAAAGAGACCAGTATGTTGGCCCACATTAGCTGTTTCCTCAAGGCTGTCTATTTCCGTTTCGATGATCCAATGGGTTCGTGGTATTTCTCTCAACTCGGTGCAGCGGGACATGGCCTCCTCTGGTGATGACTGGGTAACCCCGTGGTTATTCTCGACTTACGGCGGAATTCTCGAGTTATGACCCGGAATTCAGCGAGCCTCTCTTGTGGCCCTAGGGAAGACCAATCTCCATTCCAAATGGCGTGGGAGAGCTGGGGATTCCTCTCGAGTTGCTGCAGGGCAAAGAGACCTCTTCTAGTCTTCTAGGCGTGTGTCCAGAAACTCCGAGTTCTGCTTCTGGGGCACTAGGGAACTCGTGGGTGCATGCAAGCTTTGGCCGTGCAGTCTGGCCACATTTCTAGTAGAAACAAGAACTCGTCTCTCCTCTCGAGTCGACAAGGCTAGCTCTTGAAGCCCATTGTTTAAAAAAAGTAAAAGTCAATCAAGCCTTCTGTGGAGTTTTGAGAGTGGGCTCGGGGTTTGTCTCTAGGCCATGGAGGAAAAGAACGGCCACATGTGACAATGTCCAGGGAATCTCAAAGTGTTTACTGGAGCTGCGTCTCAAGGCGTGGTGTTTCTCTCGAGCTATGACGGGGAACTCAGGGAGCCTCTCTTGTGTCCCCAGGAAGTCCAGTGCTCATTGTAGTAGTGAGGACGGCACAGGATGGCTCTCTAGTCACGGAAGGGGAATCGGGCTTCAAGAAGTGTTGAAGAGGGTATGTCGAGGTGTTTCTTGAGTTGCTGTAAGTTACCCTAGTTTCCCAGGGCTTGTGAAGGTGACTTCTGGCAGCTTCCCTTGGTGCCTATGAGAATGGGGAATACTGTGCAGATGAGAGGGTTGTGTTGTCATTCACCTGTGTTCAGTGCCATGGAAAAAGGCCACATCTGGAGGTGAGGCGGGAATTTCAGGCTTCCTCTCCTGTTCTGAAATCTATCTCGGTGTCTTTGGGTGTTTTGAACAGGGAGTTAGACCTCGCCTTCTGTGGAGGCATAGAATTCTGCTTTCCTCTCGATGTGTTCATGGAGTGTCAGGCCACTTGTCGAGTTGTCCTTCGAACCAGAGGCAATTTCGGGAGGATGCACCCAGTGTGTCAGTGCTCCTTCGTGTGGTGACTTCATCCTCGGGGTTCCATTGGAAAAAGTGCACAGGCATTGGGACTTCTCTTGAGTTGACGGGGAAATCGTTGTCTTTCAAAATGTGGCACGAACCACGAGGTTTCCTCTCTAGTTTCCAAGTGAGAAGAGCCTCCTGCTGAGGTTTGATGGAAGGTCGGGTCCGTTTCCAGGCATAACAGGGGTATTGACCCTCATGTCGAGATCAGGAGGGAAGAAGGGGCTCAGAGGAAACTGTGCCAGGAACCTCCGTGTTCCTCTCCAATGAGACCAGTATGTTGGGCCACATTTGCTGTTTCCTCAAGGCTGTCTATTTTCGTTTCGATGATCCAATGGTTTCGTGGTATTTCTCTCAACTCGGTGCAGCGGGACATGGCCTCCTCTGACGATGACTGGCCAACCATGTGGTTATTCTCGACTTACGGCGGGATTGTCGAGTTACGACCCGGAACTCAGCGAGTCTCTTGTGTGGCCCCAGGGAAGAACAATCTCCATTCCAAAGGGCGTTGGAGAGCTGGGGATTGCTATGCAGGCACTACAGGGCAAAGAGACCTCTTCTAGTCTTCTCGGCGTGTGTCCAGAATCTCCGTGTTCCGCTTCAGGGGCGCTAGTGTTCTCGTGGGTTCATTCAAGTTTCAGCCGTGGAGTCTAGCCACGTTTTTAGTTGAAACAAAGAACTCCTCTCTCCTCTCGAGTGGACAAGGCTAGCTCTTAAACCCATTGTTTAAAAAAAGTAAAAGGCAATCAAGCCTTCTGTGGAGTTTTGAGAGTGGACTCGTTGTTTCTCTCTAGGCCATGGACGGAAAGAACGGCCTCATGTGGCGATGTCCGGGGAATGTCAAGGTGTTTTCTGGAGCTGCGTCTTGAGGTGTGGTGTTTCTCTGGATCTATGACGGGGAACTCAGAGAGCCTCTCTTCTGTCCCCATGGAAGTCCAATGCCCATTGTAGTAGTGAGGATGGCCCAGGATGGCTCTCTAGTCAAGGCAGGGGAATCGGGCTTCAATAAGTGTTGAAGGGGATATCTCGAGGTGTTTCTCGATGTTCTGTAAGAATCCCTAGGTTCACTGGGCTTATGACGGTGACCTCTGGCAGCTTCCCTTGGTGCCTATGATAATGGGGAATACTGTGCATTTAAGAGGGTTGTATTGGGATTCCCTGGGTTCAGTGCTATGGAAGAGGGCCACATCTGGAGGTGAGGCAGGAATCTCAGGCTTCCTCTCCTGTTATGACATCTATCTCCGGGTCTTTGGGGGTTCTGAACAGTGAGTTAGGCCTCGCCTTGTGTGGAGGCACGGAACTCCGCAATCCTCTCGAGGTGTTCATGGAGTGTCAGGCCACTTGTCGAGTTGTCCTTGGAACAAGAGGCTCTTTCGGGAGGAGCACCCAATGTGTCAGTGCTCCTTTGTGTGGTGACTTCATCCTTGGGGTTCCATTGGAAAAGGTGAGCAGGCATTGGTACTTCTCTTGAGTTGACGGGAAAATCGGTGTCTTTCGGAATGTGGCACGAACCGCTAGGCTTCCTCTTGAGTTTCCAAGTGAGAAGGGACTCGTGCTGAGGTTTAATGGAAGGTCGGGATACCTTTCCAGGCATAGCAGGCGGATTGACCCTCATGTCGAGATCAGGAGGGAAGAAGGGGCACAGAGGAAGTTGTGCTGGGAACCTCGGGGTTCCTCTCCAATGAGACCCGTATGTGGGGCCACATTTGAAGTTTCCTCAAGCTGTCCAGTTCCGTTTTATGATCCAATGTGTTCATGCGATTTTGATCAACTCGCTGCAGCGGGAAATGGCGTCATCTGGTGATGACTGGGCAACCACGTGGTTATTCTCGGCTAACGGCGGGATTGTCGAGTTACGACCCGGAACTCAGGGAGCCTCTCATGTGGCCCCAGGGAAGACCAATCTCCATTCAAAATGGCGTGGGAGAGCTGGGGATTGCTCTCGAGTTGCTACAGGGCAAAGAGACCTCTTTTAGTCTACTAGGCGTGTGTCCAGAAACTCCGTGTTCCCCTTCAGGGGCGCTAGGGATCTTGGGGTTGCATTCAAGCTTCAGCCGGGGAGTCTGGCCTCGTTTCGAGTTCAAACACAGAACTCCCCTCTCTTCTCGAGTGGCTAAGGCTAGCTCTTGAAGTCCATTTTGTTAAAAAAAAGGGAATCAAGCCTTCTGTGGAACTTTGAGAGGGGTTTTGGGGTTGCTCTCTAAGCCCTGCAGGAAAAGAAGGGCCTCATGTGGCGATGTTGGGGGAATTTCATGGTGTTTTCTCGAGCTGCGGTTCAACGTGTGGCGTTTCTCAAGCTACCACGGGGAACTCAGGGAGCCTCTCTTGTGTCCCCAGGGAAGTCCAGTCACCATTCGAGTAGCGAGGAGGGCCCGGGATGGCTCTTGAGTCATACCAGGGGAATCGGGCTTCAAGACATGTTGAAGGATGTATCTCAGGGTGTTACTCGAGGTACTGTAAGAATCCATAGGTTCCCTGGGCTTGTAATGGTGACCTCTGGCAGCTTGCCTTGGTGCCTATGAAAAGGGGGAATACTGTGCAGTTGAGAGGGTTGTCTTGGGATTCCCCTGGGATCAGTTCCATGAAAGAGGGCCTCATCTGGATTTGAGGCTGGAATCTCAGTCTTCCTCTCCTGTTCGGACATCGATCTCAGGGTCTTTGGGGGTTTTGAACAGGGAGTTAGGCCTCGCCTTATTTGGAGGCATGGAACTCCACTTGCCGCTTGCGGTGTTCATAGGGTGTCAGGCCACTTGTCGAGTAGTCCGTGGAACCAGAGGCTCTTTAGGGAGGATGCACCCAGTGTGTCAGTGCCCCTTGGTGTGGTGACTTCATCCTCGGGGTTTCATTGGAATAGGGGCGCAGGCATTGGGACTTCTCTTAAGTGGACGGGGAAACCGGTGTCTTTCAGAATGTGGCACGAAGCACGAGGCTTCCTCTCTAGTTTCCAAGTGAGGCCCGCGTCCTCCTGAGGTGATACTAGATGGTTGGGATCCCTTTCCAGACAAAGCAGGGGGATAGACCCTGATGTCGAGATCAGGAGGGAAGAAGTGGCTCAGAGGAAGTTGTGCCGGGAACCTCGGTGTTCCTCTCCAATGAGACAGGTAGGTTGGGCCACGTTTGAAGTTTCCTCAAGGCTGTCTAGTTCCGTTTTAATGATCAAGTGTGTTCGTGGGATTTCGCTCAACACGATGCAGCGAGAAATGGCTTCCTTTGGCGATGACTTGGCAACCACGTGTTTATTGTCAACTTATGGCGGGATTCTCGAATTACAACGCCGTAACTCTGGGAGCCTCTTGTGGGGCCCCAGGGAAGACAAACCTCCATTCAAAATGGCGTGAGAGAGGTGGGGATTGCTCTTGAGTTGCTGCAGTGTAAAGAATCCTCTTTTAGTCTTCTAGGCGTCTGTCCAGAAACTCCGTGTTCCCCTTCAGGGGTGCTAGGCATCTCGGGGTTGCATTCAAGCTTCAGCCGGGGAGTCAGCCTTCATCTCGTGTTGAAAAAAAGAACTCCCCTCTCCTCTCGAGTGGCCAAGGCTAGCTCTTGAAGCCCATTGTATTAAAAATAAAAGGGAATCAAGCCTTTGGTGGAGTTTTGAAAGAAGACTCGGGGTTGCTCTCTAGGCCCTGCAGGAAAAGAAGGTCCTCATGTGTCAATATCGAGGGAATCTCATGGTGTTTTCTCGAGCTGCGGCTCGACGTGTGGCGTTTCTCTCGAGCTATGATAAGTGGCGTTTCTCTCTAGCTACGACGGGGAACTCAGGGAGCCTCTCTTGTGTCCGCAGGAAAGTCCAGTCCCCATTCAAGTAGCGCGGAGGGCCCGGGATGGCTCTCGAGGCACGGCAGGGCAATCGCGCTTCAAGATGTGTTGAAGGGGGTATCTTGTAGTGTTTCTCGATTTTCTGATAGAAGCCCTAGGTTCCCTGGGCTTGTGACTGTGACCTCTGGCAGCTTCCCTTAATTCCTATGAGAAGGGGGAATACTGTGCAGTTGAGAGTGTTGTCTTTGAATTCCCCTGGGTTCAGTGCCATGGAAGAGGGCCTCATGTGGAGGTGAGGCGGGAATCTCAGGTTTCCTCTCCTGTTTTGACATCGATCTCGGGGTCTTTGGGTGTTTTGAACAGGGAGTTAGGCCTCGCCTAGTGTGGAGGCATGGAACTCCGCTTGCCTCTCGAGGTGTTCACGGTGTGTCAGGCCACTTGTCGAGTTGTCCTTGGAACCAGAGGCTCTTTCGTGAGGATGCACCCAGGGTGTCAGTGCCCCTTCGTGTGGTGACTTCTTCCTCGGGCTTCCATTGGAAAAGCTGCGTAGGCATCGGGAATTCTCTTAAGTGGACAGGGAATTCGGTGTCTTTTGGAATGTGGCACGAAACACGAGGCTTCCTCTCGAGTTTCCAAGTGAGACCGGCCTCCTCCTGTGGTGGCACTGGAAGGCCGAGATCCGTTTCCAGGCAAGGAATGGGGATCGACCCTCATTTCAAGATCAGGAGGGAAGAAGGGGCTCAGAGGATGTTGTGCCAGGAACCTCGGTGTTCCTCTCCAATGAATCCCGTATGTTGGGCCACATTTGAAGTTTCCTCAAGGCTGTTTAGTTCCGTTTGATGATCCAGTTGGTTTGTGGGATTTCTCTCAATATGCTGCAGCGGGAAATGGCCTCATCTTGCGATGACTGGGCAACCCCTTGGTTATTCTCCACCTACAGCAGTATTCTCGAGTTGCGAACTGGAACACAAGGAGCCTCTTGTGTGGCCCTAGGCAAGACCTATCTCCTTTCAAATTGTCGTGGGTAGAGCTGGGGATTGCTTTCGAGTCGCTGTAGGGCAAAGAGACCTCTTGTAGTCTTCTAGGCATGTGTCCAGAAACTCCGTGTTCCCTTTCAGGGGCACTAGGGATCTCGAGGTTGCATTCAAGCTTCAGACGGTGAGTCAGGCCTCGTCTCGAGTTGAAACAAAGAACTCCCCTCTCCTCTCGAGTGGCCAAGGCTAGTTCTTGAAGCCCATTGCGTTAAAAAAAAAAAAAAAAAAAAAGGAATCAAGCCTTCTGTGGAGTGTTGAGATAGGACTCGGGTTTGCTCTCTAGGCCCTGCAGGAAATGAAGGGCCTCATGTGGCGATGTATGGGGAATCTAATGGTGATTTCTCAAGCTGAGGCTCGACATGTGGTGTTTCTCTCGAGCTGTGACGGGGAACTCAGGGAGCCTCTCTTGTGTTCCCAGGGAAGACCATGCCCCATTCGAGTAGAGTGGAGATCCCGGGATGGCTCTTGAGTCATGGCAGGGGAATCGGGCTTCAAGACGTGTTGAAGTGGGTATCTCGAGGTGCTTCTCTTGGTTCCTATGAGAAGGGGGAATACTGTGCAGTTGAGAGGGTTGTCTTGGGATTCCCCTGGGTTCAGTGCCATGGAAGAGGGCCTCATGTGGAGGTGAGGCGGGAATCTCAGGTTTGCTCTCCTGTTCTTAAATCGATCTCGTGGTTTTGGGGGATTTTGAAGAGGGAGTTAGGCCTCGACTTGTGTGGAGGCATGGAACTCTGCTTGCCTCTCGATGTGTTCATGGGGTGTCAGGCCTCTTGTCGAGTTGTCTTTTCACCAGAGGCTCTTTTGGGAGGATGCACCCAGGGTGTCAGTGCCCCTTTTGTGGTGACTTCATCCTCGGGGTTCCATTGGAAAAGGTGCCCAGGCATCGGGACTTCTAATGAGTGGACGTGGAAATTGGTGTCTTTCGAAAGTGTCACAAACCACAAGGCTTCATCCTGTGTTTCAATCTGATTCCAGTATCTTCCTGAGTTGAGACAGGAAAGTTGGGATCCGTTTCCAGACAAAGCAGAGGAATTGACCTTCATGTCGAGATTAGGAATGGAGACATGGCTCAGATTAAGTTGTGCCTGGAAATTCGTTGATACTCTCAAATGAAACGGATATGTTAGGGAACTTTTGAGTTGCATTAAGGTTGTCAAGTACCATACCGAATTTCCAGAGGGAAAGTGGGATTTCTTTCAAGGCACTGCAGGGGAAAGGGACTCATCTCTCGATGATGGGGGAACTTTGTCGTTTTTCTCGAGATATGGTCATAATTTAGATTTATGACTCAGAATTCAGGGAGCCTCTGGTGTTGCCCCAGGGAAGTTCTATCTTCATTTGAGTTGCAAGGGTGTCTGGGGTTTGCTCTCAAGTTACTGCTGGTCAAATAGTCCTAATCTAGGCTTCTGTCCAAAAATTACATATTCGTCTCCAGTGGCAATAGGGATCTCGATGTTGCATTCAAAGTTCATCCGTGGAGTCAGACCTCGTCTTGAGTTGAAGCAAAGAACTGCGCTGTTCTCTCGAGTTGTGACGGCTATCTCTTGGAGCCCATTGATGGCCTAAAGGGAGTCAAGTCTCCTGTGAAATTTTGAGAGGGGTTCGGGATTGCTCTCTAGGCCTTGCAGGAAAAGAATGCACTCAGCACCAGATGACGGGGCAATCTCGTGGTTTGTCTCGAGCTCTGGTGCCACGTGTGGTGTTTCTCTCATGTTATGACAGGGAATTCAGGGAGCCTCTCTTGTGGCCCCAGGGAAGTCCAGTCTCCATTCCAGTGGAGTATCCCTCTTCAGATACTACACCAGGTGTCACATGGCCACAGTCTCCCTGGTTAACACCTTTGCAGACCCTGTACATGGAATCACATGTCCACATTCTGCAGGGTGAATGTCCTCCAAGACCCTGAACCTGAGGTCACATATCCACAGTTTCCAAAGTGAACGCTCCTCAAGACCCTACACCTGGAGTTGCAAGTCCAGTCTCAAGGGTGACCTCACCTCCCAGATACTTGTCCTGTGATCACACATCCACAGGCTCCATGTTGACTGCTTTGAAGTACCTGCACCTGGGGTCACATGTCAAAATTTTGGTTGACACCGGTCATACCCCACACTTGGATTCACATGTCCACAGTCTCCAGGTTGACTACAACTTACCAGGATCACAAGTCCATGTTAATCTGGGTGACACCTTCCCAGAGCCTGTATGTGTGGTCACACATCCACAGTCTCCTTGGTGTGACCTCTCCCCAGACGTGGGTCCTTGGCTCACATGTCCACTGGCCCCAGGGTAACCCCACTTCCCAGAACCTGTACATGGGGTCGCATGTCTAGGGTCTAAAGGGTGACCCACATCCCAGATCCTGCTCCTGGGGTCACACATAAACGATATCCAGGATGAGACTACCTACAGACTATGTACCTGGTGTCACATGACCACAGTGCCCCGTGTGATATCTCCTCCCAGACGCTGCACCTAAGGTCCCATGTCCACAAGATCCAGGGATTCCCCCTCCCAAACCCTGGATCAGGGACGCATTTCTACAGTCTGAAGTGTGACTCCACATCTTAGAAAATGCACATGGGTTCACACATAAACAGTCTCTAGGCTAACCCCCACTTGATCCTTTACCTGGTGTCAAATTTCTGTAGTATCCAGGGAGAATCCCTCACAGACCACATACATGGGATCACATGTCCACAGTCTCTAGTATGAGCAAACATCCAGACTCTGTACCTGAGGTCTCAGGACCACAATGTCCTGTGACATCACCTTCCAGTCCCTGCACTTAGGGTGACATGCCCAGAGTCTTCAAGGTAACCCCCTCCCAGACCATTCACCTGATGTAACAATCCACAATCCCCAAAGTGACCGCACATCCCAGATCCTGCATCTGGGATCACACATCATAGCGTCTGCTGGGAGAGCACCCTCCCCAGACACTGCATTTTGGGTCACACATTCATAGTCCTCAGGGTGACCTCACCACTCAGACCCAGGAACCAGAAACAATTGCACACAACCCGACCTACAAGACCCTAACCGTGGAATTTCATGTCCATAGTCCCCATGATGAACTACTCTCAGATCATGCATCTGGGATCACACACCCACAGTTTCCAGGGTGACCCCTTTCTCCCCAGCTTCAGGGGTTATATGACCACAGTCTCCATGTTCACACCTTACATCAGATACTTTACAGAGTGTCACATGGCCACAGTTTTCCTGATGAACTCCTTCATATACCCTATTCATAGGGTCACATGTTCATAGTCTCCAGAGTGAACACTCTCCCAGACCCTGCACCAGGGTTCACATGTCCACAGTCTCCATGGTGACCCTACCTCCAAGACACTTCACCTGGCTTTACACATCCACAGGCTCCAGGGTCAGCCTCTACCCCATACCCTGCATTTTGGTCTCCTGCCAACTTTCTCCAGGGAGAAATGTCCTCACAGAACCTGAAACTGGGATCACGTGTCCACAGTCTGCACAGAGAGCCCTCTCTCCAGACCCTGAACATGGTGTTAGAGGACCACAGTCCAGGGTGACCCTTACTTCCAGACCTTTCACCTGAGGTCACACATCCACAGGCTAAAGGGTCACCCCTTTGAAATACAAGCACCTGGGGTCAGATGTCCACAGTCTCCTTGGTAACGCCTTGCCCAGACTATGTACCTGGGGACATATTTCCAGTTTCCAGGGTAACTGCCTCTGCCAGACCCTACACCTGGAGTCACATATCCACTTTATCCGTGGTGACCCCACCTCACCACAACTTTTCCCTCTGGTCACATGTACATAGTCTCCATGGTGATCAGCACTCCCAGACTATGAACCTCTGGTCATATTTCCAGTCACCAGGGTGACACCCCACCCCCACCCCCGACCCATATCTGTAGATATAGTCCACAGACTTCAGGGTGACACTACCATATTAGTCCAAGCGCCTGGGATGACACGGCCACAGTTTCCATTGTGAGCTCCCCTCCCAGACCATATGCTGGTGTTACATGTCTATAGTTTCCAGGGTGACACCGTCCCAGATCCTGTATCTGAGATCACATGTCTTCAGTCCCAAGGGTGACCTGTCCCAGGCACTGTATTTGGGGTCACATATCTAGTCTATACCATGTGCATTCTCTCAGACCCAGTACCTGGTGACACATGTCCATAGTCTCCGGGGTGCTGCCATTTCCCAGATCTTGTACCTGGGGTCATATGTCCACAGTCCCCAGTGTGACACCCCCCTGCCAGACCCTGGACCTGGTGTCCACATTTCTACAGTCTCCAGGGTAAAAATCTTCCCCAGATTGTATACTTGGAGTCACACATTCACATTTTGCAGGGTGACCCAATCTCACTGACCCTGGGCTGTGGTATCAGGACCACCGTCTTGAGGTGATCTAACCTTACAGACCTTGCCTCTGGGTTCTCATAACAACAGTCTCCAGGGTAAACCTCTCCCAGAACCTGCACCAGAAGTAACATATACACAGTCTCCAGGGTGACCCCATCTCACTGACCATATATCTGGGGTCATATGTCCACAATCCTTGGATGAGACCCTCCCCATAACCTTCACCTTTGGTCACACATCCAGAGTCACGAGGCTTATCCCAACCCACAGACCCTGCACCTGGGGTCACATTTCACAGTCTCTAGGATGACACATCTCCACAGACCCTGTACCTGGCATCATACAGGCACAGTCTCTGGGATGACCCCATCCCCCAGACCCTGCCCCTGTGGAAACATGTCCATAACTGGCAGGGTAACCCCACTTCCTAGACCCAATACCTGGAGTGGCACATCCGCAGTTTCTATGGTGACCCCCTCCTAAAGCATGCATCATGGATCACGTGTCCACAGTCTCCAGGTAGAGCATCCTCTCCTAAATCTGCACTTTGAATCACACATCCACAGTCCTCTGGGTGACCTCACTTCCCAGATGAATGAAAGGCATAAAAGCAGAGTGCTTTTTCAGACATCTGTCTATCAGCAACCGTCTAGATTCTAAGATGTGACAACTCCAGGTTAACAAGAGGCCCTAATTTCCAGGGTCACAGGCAGTATATTTCCCTGCCTTCTCTGAGCCTTGTGAACCGATTCCTAGCTTATATTGGGTATGCCCCTGAGGAAACAGGCTTGGGAAATTGTATAAGAGTGCTCAATCCCATACTGTTGTTACCTTGATTAGTTGACATTCTAATGGAAATAATCCTGCAGCAAGGAGTTGCAAGATGCCTGCTTACACAAGAAATCGAAAAACTTTTTTGACCAAACCTATTGATGTCATAGGAGAAGGCAATAGCACCCCACTCCAGTACTCTTGCCTGGAAAATCCCACGGATGGAGGAGCCTGGTAGGCTGCAGTCCATGGGGTCACTAAGAGTCGGACATGACTGAATGACTTCACTTTCTCTTTTCACTTTCATGCATTGGAGAAGGAAATGGCAACCCACTCCAGTGTTCTTGCCTGGAGAATCCCAGGGACAGGGAAGCCTGGTGGGCTGCTGTCTATGGGGTCACACAGAGTCGGGCATGACTGAAGTGACTTAGCATAGCATAGCATAGCATAGCCTTGATGTCATAAGTAGGAAAACATCATTTCAATGGATTATTAGGCAGCTGCCAGCCCACAGCCTCTTAGCACCAACAGAGAGAAAATGCTAATTTTGCCAACAAGGTTCAATAACCAGGTTGACACTCAGTATGTGTCTCTGTGATATCCAAGAATTTTCCGAACAGACCTAGAATCACTCGATCTCTCCTACAGAGATAACGTGATGGAAATTTACTCTGAAGGGTGAGTCTTGAGGTGAGTACTTCTCCAAGGCCACAGCTGGGAGGCCTCACACCAAGGCCACAGAAGTGGAGCCCAGAACCAAAGTCAACTATGAATCTGACTGAATCCCTTTGCGACTTTTGCCAGAAGCCCCTGATCATCATGAGCAAGCTTCCTGACCCCCTACCAGGCAAAGATGCGCACTCCAGTAAACACCCTATGGTGCTCCAACTTAACAACAACTTTCCAGCAGTAATTTTCTTTGTCTTGAAGCCACAAAAGCTGTCGACTTTACTGAGTCTGTAAGCAGGTTGGCCTGCTGCATTCACAGTGCCCACTTTATCTCTGCTCTTTGTTCTTAAGAAAAACTCATTCCCTTCTGAGACACTCCATGTCTGGAAATTCTTTCCAACTCGTACTCAGATTGTTTGAACAAGTCTCCCATCACCAGGGCTGCTTTTGTGGATCACACTCACCATTTGTTTTCCACTCCCAACTCAGAGCACAAAGGCCCTCTCAGCCTGGTTATTCCCTCTCACATTCCACTGTTCCTGGGCAGGCTGTCTTATGTGTACTGGAGAGGCCTCTGTAGTGTCATGAGGAAGAAACAAGAGGTACCCATGAAGTCTCCCACACCAGCACAGCAACCAGTACACTGAAACTGACCTCTTCACGGTAGATGGGCATGGGGGTGTTTCAGGGGAAGTCCTCCAACATGTCCTTGTTCTCATCTAATCCCAGCACTGTCCACGTGAGTGTCACTAAGCTACTCTGCGATGACTGCACAGAGACGATACTTGTTCACTCGCACCTCCCAGGAACATGGGATTCTTATGGGCAGACACCTCCCAGGAAAGTGGGTTTAGCTGGACAGTTATGCAACAGGGCTCAGCATCAAGGAACTGCCCACAAACTTCTCATTGCAGAGCACCCCGAGCCCCTGTGTTGGATAGATCAGATTTTGAGGCCCTCGGAGCAGGATCCGAGGTAACAAACAGCAGCTTCTTGACAGGTCTGTTACCCTGGGCTTCACTGTGTGCAGCCTCCTTCCAGCAGGTTTTCCAGAGGCTTCCATTGCACCTGGGCACTGAGCCTGTCTCCACCCACCACCTCTCCTGTCCCTGACCCCTGGGTCTCTTTCATTAGAAAAAGTTCTTCCTGAAATTCTCTCCCAATTTTGGGCCAGATAAAATGATTAGAATACAAGTAAGAGCTGCAGCTCCATATCCATCCATACCCTCAGGACCCATAGGTGTTCCTAGAACCTTGACAAGCACAATGAGACCCACTTTCTAAAAGCACTAGCCCATATGGAAAATGATTGGCTGACCTGGCTGTCCTGCCGTTTACACAGGTGTGTGGGTTGAAACCCACTCAAACCCACTCAAATGCTTGCAGCTGTACTTGATGCGGTCTTATTTGCTTAGACATTGCAGAGCCCGTTTGATGAGCGAGAGTGAGGGGCCATGGCATTTCAGGGGATCTGGTCTGTGTGGGGCTCTGCTGGACGTTCTTCAGGAGGTGCTAGGCTGTCATTTTCTAAGGATGGGCTGTGTCTCCTGCTCCTCCTGTTGGAAATTGTTTCAGGCAGGGGTGAGGAAGCATGAAAACAGGCAGTGGGAGCAGGACAGGAGGAGTAACTCAGATAGGAAAGTGGAAAGCTTTCAGAAGATCACCCGGGCCAGGACCATCGTGCCTGACCTACAGGAGCCAACTCGGTAAGCATGCTGTCACTGGAGGGGTTCCAATCATTTTCTCTATCCTGTGAGGTCTTTGCTCATATTCAGGTGTTTACCTGGAAAGTGTGGATGAGGTTCAGGAGTGGCTAGCCAGGGGGTCAGCCAGCATTTACTTAGAGATGACTCTGTGGGGTTCTCACAACTACACACTGAAGAACCTTGTTGGGAGGTATGGGGGTAGGGAGTGTGGAAGGGCTGCTGGCTTCACATGCATAAGTCCCCACCATTGACCTTTTTCAGAACTGCTCATCCCTGGAGTAAGCATCCTAATTGGGTTTTCACCTGTGTAACTAGTGACTTCTGTATTAGCAATATGAACAGTGATAAGAAAATATCCTCAGTCAGGACTGAGATGTTACACCAGATGTACCAGTGTAAGAACCTGAGGAGGTGTGTGCAACCAGTACCCCTAGGGACAGGCTTCAGACTTGGCACCTCAACAACTCTGAAGTCCAGCTATTGTTTTAGGATTGCCAAGGACCCAGTGCTGACACTAAGGCTCTGTAATCCAACCTCCATCTGCCTTTAGTGATATCCACACTTCTAGGGTTCTAAAGAGCAGGGTCTGTGTGGCTGCTCTGTGGCTTATCTAACAAATGATTACAAGCTGGGAGGGTTAAAAAAAAAAAAAAAAAAAAAAAAAAACAGAAATTTGTCCTCCCCCAATCCTGGAGACCAGACACCTGAGATCAACAAGTCACAGGGTTGAGGTCCCTCCAGAGATTTCAGGATAGGGTCCTTCTTTCCTTTTCCAGCTTCAGGGACTCCAGGGGTCCCTGGGCCTGTTTTCCCCTCCTTCCCATCTCTGCCTCTGCCTTTAAAAGGCTTCTCCTCTGTGTCCTCTTTCGTCTCTTTGAAGGACTCTGGCAGTTGGATTGAAAGTCACCCAAACCCTAGATTACCTTACCTTGATATCCTTAGCTACATCTACTAAGACCCTTTTCCCAGATACGGCACTGTTCTGCGGGGACACATCTTTGGTGGCCACCATTCACCTCATACTCTGTGTATCAAATAACCCTCATTTTAGGAGATCATCACAGGCTCATATAGATGGATACGTACATGGAATCTGGATAAAATGAGGCCCTTGGAGTCACCTGGAATGGATGCAGGCCTGGCTTCATCAGGCCAAGGAAATCACAGGGAGAAGAGGGGCATGCCTTATTAAGGCTTCAAAAAGCCCACGTTGGGGTGGAATGTGAGATGCACCCTGGTGGCAGGGAGCTTTGTCAGGGCCTGATGGAGGGGTTAGGCTTGGGCCAGGGCTGCAGATTTCGAAGGGAGTTCGTGTGGGGGTTGGCCATATGTCCTGGAGGAGGAGCTCACAGTCACTGGGGCACAAGGAACTAGGAACCTGGGAGGACTTAGTGCTCCTGAACCTGAAGAGGAAACGCTTAAATTTTACATCACCTCCTACTCCTTCTGCCTCTAGAACTCAGCTTCCTCCTTGCAAAGTCTGGTTCATGTAGGTCACGTAGTCTCAGAAAGTGGGGACTTACAATACTTGGAGCTGGAGCTTGCCTCCTACACCCTTTTCCTGGTCCCTGCAAGCCTGCTTGATCATCCCTGTCCGTGTTAATGCAGATCCGCCTCCCTGATATTCCCTGCTCCAAGTGGAAGTCCCCACTCTGCTGGAGCACTTCCAGTGGCTGTGGGTGGGCACTGACAGGACTCTGGCCTCCTGAAGATCCACTGAGGCTTCAGCTACAGGACAGTGTGAGGTTCCGTTAAGTCTGACAGGACCCCCGTGGTTTCAGCTTTGGGACATGGTGGGGTTCAGCACAGGTGGGCAAAAGTCTTGCCTCCTCAGAACACACTGGGGCTCCAGTTTTGGGGCGTTGAGGGGTTCGGTTCAGGCTGATGTAGTCTGGTCTCCTCAGGACCCACTTGGGCTTCAGTTTGGGGGTATGGTGGCGTTCAGTTGAGGCTGATTGAGCCTTGTCCCTCAGGACGCACCTGAGCTTCACTTTTAAGGCATTGCGTAATTCAGTTGAGGCTGACAGGATGCTGATATCCTCAGGATACGCTGGGGCTTCAGTTTTGGGACATTGTGGGGTTCAATTGAGTCTGATGGGAGTCTAGTTTCCTCAAGATCTGCAAGGAGGTGGTGCTGCTGAAGGAAAATGTGAGGGAAATAGGGAAGAAGCTTTCTGTGTGCAGCTGTTGCTGAAAGTCTGCCTTACCAGAACTCAGGACTAACAGGGCTTGATGTGGAAAGTTGTGGGATTTTAGTCAGTTTTTGTCTGTGGTATAAGATCGTGTCCTGTATTGCTCCTTGGTGTGTGGTTTCTATTTTCCCAGCATGGTTTATTGGGTGGGGGAGAATGTCCTTTCCTGCATGCATGTTCTTAATTCCTTTCTTTTCAATTAATTACTATGTACCTATATGTTTACTTCTGAGCTCTATTGTCTCTGTGCCTATTTCTGTGCCAATTCCACACGTCTTGTGGTGGCTTTAGGTGTATGCTCTAGATTGAAGTCAGGGATGGAGATGCCGGCAGCCTATTCTGCTTTCTCAGAGTCCCTTTGGCTCTTCTGGTTCCTTTGTGGTGCCACACAGATGTAAAGACTGCTTTTGTTTCTGTGAAAATTGTCATGGAAATGTTGGCAGTGATTGCATGAATATGTACATTGGTTTGGTTAGCATGGATATTTTAATGACATTTTCACCCATAAACAAGGGATATCTTTTTACTTCTATCTATTTAGTTTCTTTGATCATTGTCTTGTAGTTTTTAGCTTGTAGGTCTTTCAAGTTCTTGGTTACATTTCTAGATTTTTAGCTGGGTGTGTGGGGGGATGAAATTGTAAAAGGGAATATTTTCTTAATTTCTGTTTCTAATAGTTCATTATTAGTATAGGAATTCACAAATGATCTTGCAGTTCTACTGACTTTTTTATTTTTGGCCCTGCAGTTCGACATATTGGATCTTAGGTCCTTGACAAAGGATCAAACCCGTACCCCCTGCAGTGGAAGTGCAGAGTCTTAAACACGGGACTGACAGACAAGTCCATGAATTTGCTTTTCAGTTCTGAAATTTGCTGTGGTATCGTGTTATGTGGAAAACTAGAATTAAGACATCTGATAGTTTTAGTTCCATCTAGGTCATCCACAACACCCAAGGCATGGTGTCTACTGATATGCTCTTTGTAAGGTGATTTTTAATACCATGTGGACCAGTACAAGGCAATTAGCATCACTACTTTTGTTGAATTTGGTTTGGTTAACTCTTGGCCTCTATTGCAATGTTCAATGTCATTTCTGATTTTCTTGCATGTGACATATATGGTTGTATTGAACAGTAATTTACTTTCTAGTAAAATTTCGAATGTTTCAACTTTAAATAGTGGCACAAAGTTTTCTACATTCATGGCAAATACTGCAATGTGTTTTTCCCAAAACAGGAGCACTTTCCCGGGGAACTACCCCATAACCCCAAAATGGGGGATAATTGTTGTTTCCACATTAGAATCCTATCCATAGGACCAGTTCAGCTTTCATCAGCTGCCCAAGATTTGGAAAATGTCTTTATCCATTCTAATGCAGTTTTTATTTTCTGGAGCTATCACTGGGACTTTCCCTCATATGAAAAACCTTCATGGATTTAAAGTGACAAGATGACTATGATCTGGGTGGCTTTTTCTGTGTAGTTTCTTTCACTGAAAAAAGCACTGTTTTCAGTGCTTTTCCATGTTGTTCCATGTGTCATTTTTTTACTGAGCTTACAGACATATAACAACATTTATCATTTGAGTCATTTTAAGTATGCACTTTTATAGCCTTAACTGAACTCACATTGTAAATATTTCCCCAACATACATCTCCAGTAACTTTTCCTTTTCCTGAAGTGACACTGTAACCATTAAACACTCACCACTCTCAATCCCTGGCCATCTTATTCTACTTGGAATTTGTATTATGTGGATACCTCATATTTGTGGAATGATAGAACAGTTTTCCTTTTGTGTTGGGCTTCTTTCACTTGGCACAATCACTTGAAGTTTCATCCACATTATAGCATGTGTGAGAGTTATCTTGTTTTTAAAAGTTGAATCACATTCCATTGTGTTTATACTACATTGTGCTTGTCCACTCCTCTGTTGAACCCATGTGTTGCTTCCACCTTTTGGCTACTATGAATAATGCTGCTAATATTTTGAGGTTTGAATATCTGTTCTGGTACTTGGTTTTAAATATTTTGGGTGTAAAACCTGGACCTGACTGGATAGATTCTATGTTAACTTTGTGTTTATGTTTTTGAGAAGCCCCCTGTTTTCTGCAGCTGTAGCACTATTTTACTCTATTCCTTTCTATGGCAGAGTAATTCATCTTATGTATGGATCTATCCTTCCCTTCATGTGTTGGTGGGCATTTTCATTGTTTTTAACATGGGCTCTGAAGAACACTGCCACTGTAAACATTGGTGTACAAGTTTATATTTGAACATTTGCTTTAAATTCTTTAGATGTATATCTAGGAGTGGAGTTGCCAAAACATGATAATTCAGTTCAGTTACTCAGTCATGTCTGACTCTTTGTGACCCCCATGGACTGCAGCACACCAGGTTTCACTATCCATTACCAACTCCTAGATCTTGTTCAAACTCATGTCCATCGAGTTGGTGATGCCATCCAACCATCTCATCCTGTTATCCCCTTCTAATCCTACCTTCAGTCTTACCCAGCATCAGGGTATTTTCCAATGAATCAGTTCTTCACATCATGTGGCCAAAGAATTGCAGTTTCAGTTTCAGCATCAGTCCTCCAATGAATATTCAGGGATGATTTTCCTTAGGATCGACTGGTTGCATCTCCTTGCAGTCCAAGGGATTCTCTCGAATCTTCTCCAGCACCGCAGTTCAAAAACATCACTTCTTAGGCATTCAGTTTTCCTTGTAGTCCAGTTCTAATATGTATACATGACTACTGGAAAAACCATAGCCTTGAGTATATAGACCTTTTTTGGTAATGTCTCTGCTTTTTAATATGTTGTCTAGGTTGATCATAACTTTTCTTCCCAGGAGCAGGTGTCTTTTAATTTCATGGCTGCAGTTACCATCTGCAGTGATTTTGGAAACACTGAAGATAAAATATGTAACTGTTTCCATTGTTTCCCCATCTATTTGCTATTCAATGATGGGACCAGATGCTTTGATCTTAGTTTTCTGATTACTGAGGTTTTGTTTTGTTTTTTTAATCTTCTTTCAAGAATGATTGATTCCTTGATTGAATTTACTTTACAATATTGTATTGGTTTTTCCGTACTTTGACTTGAATCTGCCATGAGTGTACATGGGTTCTCATCCTGAATCCCCCTCCCGTCTCCCTCCCTATCCCATCCCTCTGTGTCACTCCAGTGCACCAGCCCCGACTATCCTGTATCATGCATCAAACCTGGACTGGCGATTCATTTCACATATGATATTTTACATGTTTCAATGCTATACTCCCATATAATCCCACCCTCGCCCTCTCCCACAGAGTCCAAAAGACTGTTAAATATATATGTGTCTGTTTTTGCTGTCTCACATACAAGGTTCTCATGACCATGTTTCTAAATTCCATATATATGCATTAGTATACTGTATTTGTGCTTTTCTTTCTGACTTACTTCACTCTGTATAATAGGCCCCAGTTTCATCCACCTCATTAGAACTGATTCAAATGCATTGTTTTAATGGCTGAATAATATTCCATTGAATATATATACCACAGCTTTCTTATCTATTCATCTGCTGATGGACATCTAGGTTGCTTCCATGTCCTGGCTATTATAAACAGTGCCACGATGAACATTGTGGTACACATGTCTCTTGATTCTGCTTTCATGAATATGAGTTTTAAGCCAACATTTTCACTCTCCTCTTTCACTTTCATCAAGAGTCTCTTCATTTCTTTGCTTTCTGCATAAGAGTGGTGTCATATGCGTATCTGAGATTATTGATATTTCTTCCGGCAGTCTTGATTCCAGGTTTTGCTTCATCCAGCCCCGGGATTTCACAGGATGTACACTGCATATAAGTTAAATAAGCAGGGTGACAGTATACAGCCTTGCCATACTCCATTCCCAATATGGAACCAGTCTGTTGTTCTATGTCCAGTTCTAACTTTTGCTACTTGACCTGCATACAGATTTCTCAGGAGGCAGGTGAGGTGGTCTGGGATTCCCATCTCTTTAAGAATTTTCCACAGTGTGTGGTCTTCTGCACATTCAAAGGCTTTGTCATTGTCAATAAAGCAGAAGTGGATGTTTTTCTCGAAGTTTTTCTCTCTTGCTTTTTCAATGAACCAACGGATTTTGGCAATTTGATCTTTGGCTCCTCTGCCTTTTCTAAATCCAGCTTGAACATCTGAAAGTTCATGATTCATGTACTGTTGAAGCCTGGCTTGGAGAATTTTGAACATTACTTTGGTAATGTGTGAGATGAGTGCAACTACGTGGTAGTTGGAACATTCTTTGGCCTTGCCTTTCTTTAGGATTAGAATGAAAACTGAACTTTTTAGGTCCTGTGGCTACTTCTGAGCGATATGATCATTACATTTTTATGTTTTTGAGAAAATGCTGGTTCTGCACACATAGATTACACCATTTTACATCTCCACAAGTAAAGTTTGAAGTTTGAGTTCTAATTTCTGTACATTTTCCCCAACATTTGTCATTGGTCTTTATTCTTGATTTCCCCCAGGTCCATCCTGAGTGCCTTATTAAGGAGGAAGTAGTAATGCAGGACCCACATTTGAGGAGAAGGGAGTTAGCTTCACATACTTGATGGATAGCTGAGTGTCCACATCAATTATTAAAATGTTTCTGTGTATAGATTTTTATTCAACACTACTCATAAAACCTATGTTTGTTCGTGTTTTTTTAACGTATGTGGACACCTGAAATTTCTTTTAAACTTTTGGGAGCTTCCCTGGTCACTCAGACTGTAAAAGCATCTGCTTGCAATGCAGGAAACCTAGGGTCGATGCCTGGGTGGGGAAAAGCCCCTGGAGAAGGAAATAGCAACCCACTCTAGTACTCTAGCTTGGAAAACTTCATGACTGAAGCAGCCTCATAGGATATGGTCCATGGGGTCTCAAAGAGTCAGACGCGACTGAGAGACTTCACTTTCACTTTCTTTTGACTATGATCAAGTCAATTAGACTGCTTAGTTTAATCTTGCTTTGTCTATTGAGAGCTTTTTCCATGCTCTCCTGAATTTATTTTACATAATTCAGGTTTCATTGTTCTTCTTTCTCATATTTCAAGATTATGCTGCTTTATAGATTTACTGTGTCAGTCCTAGTATCAGCCACATATTTAAAGACTCCTTATTCCTTTCCATTAAAGAATGTTAATAAAAATTTTCATGTGGGAACTTAATAATCTTAGCAGAAAATGCATGGAAATACATACACATGTATACCAGACTATAAATACACATGGTTATGAAGATTTTCACATGGAGCTAGGTGTTTCTGTATTAGGCTAAAGATAGATTATAATGATGTCTCCAACTTGATTTCTTATAACATACATATTACAACCTTCTCTGTTTGTCTGCCAGTAACTTCCCACTCCAGTGATAAGAAACTTGGTTTCCATTACTTGTCACTTATCAAATTCAATGCTTGCTCCAATCAATGACTGAAATAGTAGTTTCAGTCCTCTTAACTACCAACTCCCTGTAGAAACAACTTACAGAGATCATTATTTATGTTTGGTACATTTTGCTTTTGGCCTGCAGATTATATTCATTTCCACACTGAACTTATGTCAGATAATTTTGTCCTAACACTGAGTGGCTTTTTATTGTTTGTTTTTTTACAAAAATTCCTTCTTCATTTTTAATCTTTTTGCCGTGCTGTGGCATGTGGGATTTTAGGTCCCTAACCAGGAATTGAACCCACCTCTCCTGCATTGGCAACGTGGAGTCTTAACCAGTCGCCCATCAGGGAAGTCTGAAGCTTTTCATATATTTCTCAATTTGTTAGATTCTTTGTTAAATTCTGCATTCCAGTCTTTGACACTCCCATACCATGAATTAATAAATGTTAATAGGTACTACTTTAATTGTTGGGTTCTGAAAACAAAAATCTATGTGCTTACACAAATGCATAGTTGCAGGTGTTCATCACTAAAGTATCATGTGAAATATTTCAGCCACATATTCCATAAACTGTTTATCGTGTCTATTTTACCTTTTCTAGGATGTCTTATAAGGTCATACAGTGTGTAGCACTTGAGGCTTGATTCCTCCATTTCATAATATAAGTGTTAGATTCATGCTTTTCTTTTTTTTTTTAAATAAATGTGTTAGTTGTTCATTCCTTTATATGTCTGAATACTATTGTATTGCATTATATGAAACGACAAATAATTTTCCCTCTACCCTCAGTGTTCTTCATTGAGATGCTCATAATGAAAGGGAGATGGAATGGAGAAAAACAATCAGAAGTCTAATATATGCCATACATACCTCCTGTATCGTTGAAAGATACCTGGGAAAACTGAGTCACTTCCTGAAATGGTCCAAGACTTTACCTTAAATTCTATCATCAGCTAAGGATGAAAGAAGGAGGTTAGGGGATGGAAGAAGCCATTTAAGGGAGATTATTAAGTGAAGCACTGTAAACAAAAGTATGGTGGTTATGCAGGTTAACATCCAGGTCCATTCCATAGATCTTCTTGTTAGTCAAGTCATTCTTGATATTTAGTCATCCTCCATTTCCTTGTCCAGAGATGGAAGCATCCTTACAAATGGAGATATCTGTAAAAAACATAAATCCACTTTATAAGATGGCATTTCTCCTTGGTTTTAAAAATTCTCTGGGGATGCTTTTTTTTTTTTTTAATTAATCAGTCTAAAATAATCTTTTTGTCAAACGGGCATATTTTGGGTGTGCTGTTTGATGATACCCTTGAAATGTCTATGCCCTAATTTACCTGTGAATCCACATCTATGTAAGGATATCCTGATGTTTTTAATTGTTATGAATTATGAATAGTGCTCTCATACATTACTTGGTAGTAAAATTTATTTCAGTTTTCCAAAGCAGTTGTCTTAATACAAGAGGTGCACTTCTTGATTCCTAAGATGAGACTCTTGAGATTTGGAGAAATGTGCCAAACTGTCTTCCAGAGTTGACTGTACATGCATTCCACCAGCATCCTGATTATGCCCTTGTATGCTTATTTACAAACTCTTTATCTTCTTTGGCCAGGTGTGTGTTTCAACCTTCACCAATTTGGATACTATGGACACAGTCTTGAATAATTGAAATTTTCTAAGAATCTGTCCATTTCTTCCATTTATCAATTTTATTGACATATAGTTGTTCATAGTAGTCTATTATAATCCTTTGTATGTCTGCATTGTTGTAACCGCTACCCAGGCGCAAGTTCTGGGAGGTGGGTTCACCATGGACACTGTGGACATGTGACCCCTACAGAGGTTCTAGGAGGTAGGGTTCCCCTTGAGAGTGTGGACGTGTGAGCCCAGGTACGGTACTTGGAGGTAGGGTCAACTTGGAGACTATAGATTTGTGAGCCAAAGTGTGGATTCTTTGAGGTGGGGTCACCGGGAGTATGGACATGTGAATCCAGGTACAGGGTCTTGAGGGTGGGATTACCCTGGAGACTGAGTATGTGATCACTGGTACAGGATGTTGGGAGGGGTGTCCCCTTTGAGAATGTGCATGTGTGACCCCAGGTACAGGGCCTGGGGAAGGGCTTCACCATGGGTACTGGATATGTGACCCCAGGAAAAGGGTCTGGAGTGTGGGATCACACTTGAGACTGTGGAAATGTGTCTGCAGGTACAGGGTCTGGGAAGCAGTAACCCTGGACACTGGATATTTGACCTCAGATGGAGGCACTGTGAGGTGTTGTCACCCCAGAGACTGAGGACATGTGACTCCGGGTTCGGAGTCTGGGGGGGGTGTCACCCTGGAGACAGTGGACATGAGACCCTGGGTGCAGGATCTGGGTGGTGGGGTCACCTTGGATACTGTGGATGTGTGAACCCACAAACACGGCCTTGAGTGTGGGGTCACCCTGGAGACTATGAACGTGTGATCCCAGTTGCAGGGTGTAGGGAGCGAGATCACCATGAAGACGGTGGATGTGTGACTCCAGGCTCTGGTCTGGAGGATGCAGTCACTCTGGAAACTGTGGATATGTGACCCCAGTTTCAGGGTCTGGAAGGTTGTCACCCTGGAATGTGTGGATGTGTGACCCCAGGTTCAGGGTTTGGGGAGAAGTGTCACACTGGAGACTGTGGATATTTGACCCCATGGACAAGGACGGGGTGGTCACCCTCGAGAATGTGGACATGTGAATCCAGCTGCAGGGTAGGGGAAGACAGTCGTCCTCGAGATTGTGGATGTGTGGAAACAAGTACATGGTCTGGCAGGGTGGGGTTACCCAGGAAACTGTGGACAACTCACCCCAGGTACATATAATGAGAGGTAGGGTCACACTGGAGACTGAGGACATGTGATCCCACTTACAGAGTCTGGGAAAGAGGTTACACTGGAGCCTGTGAACCTGTGATCACATGTTCAGTGCCTGGGCTGTGACATCACACAGGAGACTGTGGACATGTGACCCCAGGTGCAGGGTCTGGGAGAGAGTAACACTGGAGACTGGACGTGTGGCCCCAGGTACAGGATTTTGGATGAGTCACTCTGGAGACTGGATATGTGATTTCAGGGGGAGTGTCTGCAAGGTTCTCACCTTGGAGAAAGTGTATGTGTGAGCCAAGGTACAGGGTCTGGAAGTTAGGGTAACCCTGGCGACTGTGCCCATGTCACACCAGGTACAGCATCTGGGAAGGGGTGTCATCCTGGCCACCATAATCATGTGACCCCAGGTATAGGGTCTGGGATATGGGATCACCCTGGAAACAGAGGCCAAGTAAACTAAGGTACAAAGTTTGGTGAGAGGGGGTCACAAAGGATACTGTGGATGTGTAACCCCAACTTCAGGGTCTGGGCGTGGTGTCACCCTAGAATCTATGGATGTGTGACCCCAGGTGGAAGAGGGGAGTCATATTGGATACTGTGGACCCGTGACTCCAGGTGCAGCACCTGAGACATGGGGTCACACTGGAGACTGTGGACGGGTGAGACCAGGTACGTGAACACAGAAGGTTTACACCCTGCTGAATGTGGATGTGAGAACCTGCTTCAGGGTCTGTGAAGAGTGTCACTCTGGAGAATGTGGAAATCTGATCCCAGGGTTCCTCTAGAGTTGCAATGGGGATCATGGGGTTCCTGTCGAGTTGTATCAGAGGACTCAAAGCTCCCCTCTACTTGCAGTGGGAGCTCAGTGTTCCTCTCCAATTGTGGCATGGAACTCAGGATTCCACTCGAGGCATGGTGAGGAACTTGTGTTCCTCTTGAGTTGATAAGTTACCCAGGGTTCTTTTTGACTTGTGGTGGGGCCTCCTCTCGAGTTTCCTTGGGGTAAGTCATCTCTAGCAGGGATGTGCACAGCGGCTCCTTTCTTGTTGCAATCTGCATGTGGCTACTCACTGGTTTGGGCATGGGATTTCTGTCATTGTGTTCAGGGGCAATTCTGTAGTTGTCAGTGTTTGATTCTCTCTAGTTGTGGTGATCAAGCTCCTCTGTGGTTGCGGTGTGAGGTTCGTCTCTATTAGCAGCAGACAGGCTCCTGTCAATGTATGACGTCTTTTGGGTTCCTCTCGAGTTGCAGGGCAATGTCCTCTCTGGTTGGAGTGTGTGGGACTCCATGGGGAAGGTCCTCTATTTTTGGCGATAGGGGTTCCTCACTAACATTAGGGGGATTGCTTCTTCCTAGTTGTGAAGGATTCCACGCAACTTACTTCAGGTAGCTCGTCTCTATTTGTGGAAGAGAGGCTTCTCTCTAGGTGTGATGTCCTGGGGGAGTCCACTCCAGTTTTTCTGGGGGAATCTGCTTCAGTTTTATCCGGGAGCCCCAGTATCATTATGACTAGAGGCCCCTTTTCTTGTTATTTCCTACGGCTCCTGTCAAATTGCAGCAGGGAACTTGGTGTGCCACTTGTTACAGCAGGTGACTCAGACTTCCTTTAGAGTTGTGGTGGAGCCTCCTCTCGAGCTGCAGTGGGGAAGATCCTCTCTAGTAGCTCTGTGCAGGCTACCTCTGTCTACCTGCATTGTGTTGGAGGCTACTCTCTAGTTGCGGCATGGGGTACAACTCTAGTTGCAGTGGGGGTCCACTCTTTATTTGTGCTGGGTTGGCTCCTCTCTACTTGTCATTTTCAGACACCACTCTTGTTGTGTCAGGGGAGCTCCTCTTTAGTTGTGGCAGTCGGGCTTCTCTCTAGTTGTGCTAGAGTGCTCTCCTCAAACTGATGGGGATGGCTATTGTCTCGTTGTGACGTGAAAGGGAACTTTTTCTAGCTTTAATGTGTAGGAGGCTACTCTCTAGTTGTGACAATGGGAGGCCTCTTTAGTTGTAACATGGTGTGCTGCACTCTACTTGTGGAAGGAGGTTTCTGTCTAATTGTGATAGTTGGGTATGCTCTCTAATGGCAATGTTAAGGGGTGGGATATCTCTAATTGTGGCAGGGGTCTCTTCTCTAGCTGCAGTGTTGGCCTTCTCTTTCATTGTGATTCGTGTGGGAATCCCCTCTAGTTGTAATGCACATGGGCACTTTTGGATAATTGTGATGTGTGGAGCACACTAATATCGACCTGTGGGAGGGGTGTCCACTCTAGTTGTGGCAGTGGTTCTCCACTCTAAATGCGATGTAAGGGAGGGCGGGGCACCTCTCTAGTTTTGGCGGTGTGCTCCTCTAGTTGCGCCTGAGGGTCAACTATCTAGTTGTGGCTTGTATTCAACTCTCCAGTTTTGGCAGTTGGACTTCTCTCTAGTTGTGATGTCCCGGGACGCTGCTCCCTAAGTGTATTGTGCCTGGGGAAGTCCTCTTCATCTGTGCAGTGGGAATTCCTGTCTTGTTGCATCAAGCTGTGCAACGCTTCCCTAAATGCAGTTTTCTGGCTCATCTCTATTTGTGGTTTGGTGGGCTACTTTCTAGTAGTGGTGTAGAGCCTCCTCTCTAGATGAGATGTATGAAATTGCTCCTCTCTAGGAGTGGCGTCCAGGGCCTCTTTCTACATGCAGTATCATGGTGGGCTCATTTCTTACTGCAGTGTGTGGGCTTCTCTCTAGTTGTAGTGGGGGACGCCTTTTGAGTTTCATCAAGAGACTTGGTATTCCTGTCGAGGTGAGGTGGGGCCTCCACTCGAGTTATAGTGGGTTAGCTCCTCTCTAGTAGCATTGTGCAGGGTGGCTTCTGTTTAGTTGTGATGTGTAGGTGGTTAAACTCCCTGAGGCATGGGTCTCCTCTCTAGCTGGTGTGGGTGCCAACTCTTAGTTGTGTTGGTTCGGCTTCTCTCTAGTTGTGGTGTGCAGTCTCCTCTCAAGTTGTGTTAGGGATCTCTTCTCTATTTATGGTGTTCTGGGGACACCTCTAGAGCTGCAGTAGAATGTTCCTCTCGAATTGGGAAGGGAGTTTCCTCTCTGGTAGCGATGTGTACAGGCATTATTTCCAGGTGCGATATTTGTGAGCCTACTCTCTAATTTTTGCAAGGACCCTCCTCTTTTGTTGTGGCATGGGAGACTCCTCTCTAGTTGTGAAAGGAGGCTACTGTGCAATTGTGATGTGTGGGAATGCTCCTTTCAAGTGGCAATGTTCAAGGGGCTGCTCTCTATTTGTGACATGGGGTCTATTCTCTAGATGTGGTGAGGATGCTCCTCTCTGAAGTGGTAGGGGTGTGTACTCGACTTGTAGCCAGGGATTGTATCTATTGGCAGTGGAGCAGACCCTCTCTAGGTGCAATGTCCAGGGTTTCCTCTCCTGTTGCGGTGGTGGGACACTCTCCAGTTTTGGGAGGTGAGCTCTTCTCTCATTGTGCCCATGGGCTTTTCTTGAGCTGTGGTATAGGGCTCCTCTCAAGTTCAGGGAGGGGACTCGGGGCTCCTGTCTAGTTGGGATCGTGATTCCTCCAAGGGTTCTATGGGGGAGTTTTTTCTCTCTACTTGTGGTATTGGGGATTCTTCACTATTTTTCATGGGTTTCCTCCACTCTAGTTGTGACAGGCTCACCTCAAGTTATTTCAGGGGCTTCCTCTATTCACAGCAGAGGGGCTTCTCCCTAGGTGCAATATGCTGAAGGGCTCCTATCTAATTTTGGCAGGGGAATCCTCCCAAGTTTTGGCCGGGCGACTCCTAGCTTTGTCCTTGGGGGCTCCTTCGTTGTGATGGCACAGGGCTCTTCTAGTGATGCAGTGGGGGACTTGGGGTTCCTTTCAATTTGGGACAGGTGACTTGGGGTTCCTTTAGAGTTGTGGTGGTGTCTCCTTTTGAGCTGCTTGAGTCAGGTCCTCTCTAGTAGTAATTAGCAGGCTGCCTCCTGTCTACTTGTGATGTGCAGTAGGCTACTATAATAGTTACAGCATGGGACTGCACTCTAGTTGCAGTGGGGTCAACTGACGTTTTTGTTTCCACTCTTCTCTAGTTGTGGTTTGGACTCATCTCTAGCTGTGGTTTACAGACTACTCTCTAGTTGTGGCAGGGTAGGACTCCTCTTTAGTTGTGGTATGAATCTACCTCTTGTTCTGATATAGTTCTCTCAAAATGTAGCAGTGGTGGCTCCTCTTAGGAATCCTCTCGAGTTACCTCATTGCTTGGGGCTCATCTCAATTTGCGATGGGGAACTCGGTGTTCCTCCTGAGTCGCAGCAGGGGAGTTGGGCGTCTTCTCCAGTTGAGGTTGGGAGCTCAGGATTCCTCTTGGGTTTCAGCAGGAAACTCAAGATTTCTCTTGAGTTGTGATGGGAAAACTCAGGGTTCATCTCGAGTTACAACAGGGGAGTCAGGTCTCCTCCCAAGTTGAGGCGAGGAACTTGGGTTTCCTCTCGTGTTGCAGCAGGGGAGTCAGGCCTCCTCTCAAGTTGTGATGGGGAACTCAGGATTCCTCTCTAGTTGCAAAAGAGGCCTTGAGTTTCCAATCGAGTTATAGCTGGTAACACTGGGTAGCTCTCAAGTTGCAGCATGAATCTTGGGGTTCCTTTAGTGTTACAGTAGGGTACTCAGAGCTCCTCTCCAGTTGTTGCAAGAACTCAGGATTCCTCTTTATTTGCAGTGCAGGACTCTTGGTTCCACTTGAGCTGTGGCAGGGAACACAGCTTTCTTCTCAATTTGGGGGGCTACTCATGGTTTCTCTCATGATGTGCTGGGACCTCCTCTTGTGATGTCTTGGGGAAACTGGTCTCTAGTAGGGATGTGTAGGTTGAGTTCTCTCTTGTTACAATGTGTGGGTGACTACTCACTAGTTTTGGCATGGAACTTCTCTCTAGATATGTTTGGGGTCAACTCTATAGCTGTGGTAGGTTCAAATCTCTCTAGTTTTGGTCTGCAAGCTCCTGTCCAGTTGTGTTTTTAAGGTGGTCTCTATTAGCAGCAGAAGAGTTCCTCTCTATGTGTGATACCCAGCAGGCTCCTATCAAGTTTTAGTGGAGGGCTCCTCTCGATTTGTGAGGCTGTGTCCTTTTTGGTTGGGGTGTGGGTCGTTCCATGTGAAGTATCCTTTCTACTTTTGGCAATAGAGGTACTTAATATTCATGGGCTTTCTTCTCTCTATTTGTGAGTGATTCCATTCAATTTAATTCAGGGAGCTTATTTCTATTTGCTTCAGAGCGTCTTCTCTCTAGGTGTGATGTCCTCGAGGATTCCACTCTATTTATGCCTGCGAAATCCACTACAGGTTTGCCAGGGGAGCTCCTTTGTCATTTGGCCAGGTTATGCTTTCTTGTTACAGCATAGTGTTCCTGTCAGATTGCAGTGGGGAACTTTGCATTTCCCTTGAGTTTCAGGAGGGGACTTGGGGATCCTTTAAGTTGTGGTGGAGCCTCCTCTTGGATTGCACTATGGCTGATACTCTAGAAGTGATGTGCAGCCTGGCTCCTGTCTTGTTGCAATTTGTGGGACTCTACTCTATTTGTGGCATGGGGCTCCACTCCAGTTGCAGTCGGGATCCACTCTTTATTTTGGTGGGTCAGCTCCTCTCTAGTCGTCATTTGCAGACTCCTCTCTAGGTTTGGCTGGGGGCTTCTCCTCTCTAGTTGTGGCAAGGGGAGTCCTCCTTAGTTGTGTAGTTGGGCTCCTCTCTAGTTGTGGTAAAGTGCTCTTCTCAAATTTGGATGAGTGTCTCTCCTCTTTGTTTGTGATGTGAAGGGGATTTTTTTTTTTCTAGTTTCATTGTGCAGGGGTCTACTCTCTAGTTGTGGTAGTGGGTGTTTTCTTTAGTTGTGGCATGGTGGGCTCCTTTCTACGCGTGGCAAGGGGCTTCTGTCTAATTGTGATGTGTGGGTATGCCCTTCTCTAATGGTGATGTTCAGGGGGGCTTATCTCTAGTTGTGACAGGAGTCTCCTCTTTAGTTGCAATGTTGGCCTCCTTTTTCATTTTGATCCATGTAGGAGTTCCACTCTAGTTTTGTTGTGCATGGGAACTTTTCTCTAATTGTGATATGTTGGGTACACTCCTATCTATCTGTGTAAGGGATATTCACTCTAATTATGCCAGTGGTGCTCCACTCTTAAAACACTCCACAGTCGTGCATTTTAAGGCAGGGGTGGCACCTCTGTAGTTTCAGTGATATGTTCCTTATGCCTGAATGTTAGCTATCTAGTTGTAGCATGTATTCAACTCTCTAGTTTTGTCAATTGGGCTTCAATCTAGTGGTTAAGTCCAGCAGTGCTCTTCTCTAGCTCTACTCTTCCTGGGGTTTTCCTCTCTAATTGTGGAGTGGGAATTCCTATCTTGTTGCATTATGCTGTGCTGCTCCTCTCTAGGTGCAGTTTGCTGGCTCATCTCTATTTGTGGTTTGAGTGGCTACTCTCTGCTATTGAAATGGGTCCTCCTCTCTAGATATGGTGTGCAAGACTGCTTCTCTCTAGGGGCGGGTGTGGGGCCTCCATTTCTACATGCAGTGTCCGATTGGGCTCCTCTCTTGTTGCAGTGTGTGGGCTCCTCCCACGTTGTGGTGGGGGACTCCAACCTAGTTGACCTGGGAGATTTATTGTTCCTCTCATGTTGAGGTAGGGCCTCCACTCGAGTTTTCTTTTTTGGGGAGGAGGGGTGGCTCCTCTCTAGTAGCATTGTGCAGGGTTGCTTCTCTTTAATTTCGATGTGTGAGTGGTTAAACTACCTGTGGAATGGAGCTCCTCTCTAGTTGGTTTGCGGTGGTCAACACTTAGTTGTCTTGGGTATGCTCCTCTATGGTTGTGGTGTTCAGGCTCCTCTTGAGTTGTGTTAAGGGAGGTCTTCCCTAGTTGTAGTGTTTGGGGGGGGGCACCTCTAGAGTTGTGGTGGAGTGTTCCTCTTGAATTGTCATGGGTGTTTGCTCTTTGGGTATGATGTGCGCAGGCACTCTTTCCAGGTGCAATATCTGCAAGCCTACTCTCTAATTTTGGCATGTCCCCTCCTCTTTAGTGGTGGTGTCTGTGCCTCCTCTCTTGTTTTGGCAGGAGACTTCTGTCTAATTGCATTGTGCTGGAATGTTCCTCTCAAGTGTTGATGCTCAGTGAGCTGCTCTCTATTTGTAGCATGTGGTCTACTTGCTAGTTTTGACTAGTTTTGTCTTCTCTGACATTTGTAGGGGTATCGACTCGACTTGCAGGAGTGGGTTCGTCTCTTTTCTTCTGTGGAAGTGACCCTCTATAGGTGCAATGTCAGAGGTCTACTTTCTAGCTGTGGTAAGGGTCATACTCTCCAGTTTTGGTGGGTGGGCTCCTCTATTGTTGTGGTCATTGGCTTCTCTCTCATTGTGGCATAGGCCTGCTCTCAAATTCTGAAGGGGTTTTGGGGCTCCTCTCTTGTTGCAGAGTACCTCATCTGGGGGCTATCTGTGGGGTGGGTGAGTTCACTCTACTTGGTGTTTGGGGGCTTCTTACTGTTTTTCATGGGGTCGTGACTGCACTCTAGTTGTGACAGGCTTCTCTTGATTTACTTCAGTGTCTTCATCACTGTTTGCAGCACAGGGGATCCTCTCTAGGTACAATGTGCCAGAGGGCTCCTCTCTAGTTTTAGCAGGGAATTTTTCTCCAGTTCCGGTGGGGTGTCCTAGTTTCATCGCTGGGGGCTCCTTCCTTGTGAAGGCAACAGATTTCACTCGAGTTGTGGTGAAGGACTTGTGGTTCCTCTCAAGTTGTGACAGGTGATTCGGGGTTCGTTTAGAGTTGTGCAGATGCTTAATCTTGAGCTGTGTGGAGCAGCTCCTCTCTAGTAGCAATTAGCAGGCTGGTTCCTGTCTAGTTGTGATGTGTGGTATGCTACTGTATAATTATGGCATAGAATTCCACTCTAGTTGCAGTGGAGGTCAACTGACAGTTTTGTTTCTGTTCTCCTCTAATTGTGGTTTGCATATTTGTCTACAGTTGTGGGGTTGGAGGCTCCTCTTTGGTTGTGGTATGGGTACTCCTCTTTGGATATTGTAACATACTCCTCTTGGACTGTGGTGAGGGTGCTTCTTCTCTGGTTGTGATGTGAAAGGGCACTTTATCCAGTTGTGGGGTGAAGGAATGTACTCTCTAATTGTAGCAAGGTACATCATCTTTTCTTATGGTGTGTTGATCTCTTCTCTACTCATAGCAGGGAGGGTATGTTTAGCTGTGATGTGTTGGTGTGCTTCTCTCTAGTGTCAATAATCAGCGGGGCTACTGTCTAGTTACCATGTTGTTCTCTCATCTAGTTGTGGTGTGGGGCTCCTCACTTATTATGATCTGAGGGAAAGGTCCTTTCTAGTAGTGGCGTCCTTTTCTCTAGTTGTATTGTGTAGGCTCCTCTCTTGTTGTGGAGGGGTGCTGCTTTATAGTTGTGACAGGGGGCTCTGAGCTAGCTTCAGGGTGCACAAGGCTCTCAACTTGTGGCTGGGGCTCCTCTCCAGTTGTTGCATAATTCACCTCTCCAGTTGCTGCAGGAGGCACCTCTCGAGTTTTGGTGGGTGGCTCATCTGAAATTGGAGATAGAAATGGAAACCAACTCCAGTATTCATGCCTGGAAAATCCCATGGATGGAGGGGCTTGGTAGGCTACAGTCCATGGGGTTGCAAAAAGTCAGACACTACTGAGCAAATTCACTTGAATTTTTTTCATAGGCCCCCAGTGGCTAAGATGATAAAGAATCTGCCTGGGATGCAAGAGACCTGGGTTTGATCCCTGGTTCAGGAAGATCCTCTGGAGAAGGGCATGACAACCCACTCTGGCATTCTTGCCTGTAGAATCCAATGGACAGAAAAGTCTGGCTAGCTACACAGTCCATGGGGTCACAAAGAGTCGGAAATGACTGAGCAACTAACACACAATCATTTGGAATTGTGGTGGGGTACTCCTTTCTAGCTGTGGCATGGCACCTTCCTTCCTGTTGTGTTTTGCTGGTGAGCTCCACTTAAGTTTCAGGGAGAAACTCTTCTCCAGGTGTGATGGTGGACTCATCTATGGCTTTAATATGAGGGCCTCTTTCTAGCTATAATGTGCAAGGTCCTCTGTAGTTGTAGTTAGGTGTTCTTCTTTCGTTTTGATGTCTGTGGGGATTCCTCTCTCATTGCAATGTGCAGAGGGTTGCCTCACTAGTTGTGTTGTGATGCTTGTCTCTCTTTGCAGTGAATGGGCTCCTCTCTAGATGTGATGTCTGGAGGGCTCCTCTTCCGTTGTGGACAGGGGTTTCTCTCAAGTTGGGTCGAAGTTCTCCTCTACAATTTTCCCAGGGTACTCGGAACTCATCTTGATATGTGGTTGTGCCTCCTCTAACATTTGTCATGTGGAGAGCTACTTGGCAAGGGGTCTTCTCTAATTTTGTACTATGGTTTCCTCACTCATTTTGGTGGGGTTGACTGCCTCTAGTTGTGACAGATGGTCAACTTTCTAGTTGTGGTGAGGGAGCTCCTCTCCAGTTGCGTTTGTGGGGGGCTTTTCTTTAATAGTGTTGGTTTATTTGGGGATCTTCTCCACGTGAAGAATGCAGGCTCCTCTGGAGTTTCAGCGGGAGGCATATCTATTGTTGTTAAGGTGGGCTGTACTCTAAGTCTAATTTCAGGTGCTCCTGTTTAGTTGTGGGGGACTTCTCTCTAGTTGTGTTGTGTTGTGTTATCTCTAGTGGTGGCAGGGTGCAACTTTCTAATTGTGACAAAGGACTCCAAGATAGTTGTGTTGTTCATGGGGGTCTCTCATTGTAGTGGGTTCATCTCTCTATTTGTGGTCATGGGCTCCTCCTTATTTGTCTCAGGAGACACATATAATTTTGTTGTGGGTGCTCGAGGCTCCTCTAAAAGGAGGCAGAGGATCCTTTAAAGATGAAGTAGGGGGCTCCTCTGGAGTTCCTTTGTTGAGCTCCTCTCTAACTGTGGCTGGGGACTCCAATTTACCTGTGGCATGAGGGTTTCTTTCTAGTTGTGATGTGTTGGTAAGCTCCTCTCGAGTATCAGTGGGGGTTCTTCTGTAGTTGTGGTGGGTGATTATCTCCAGCTGCACTGTGGCTGCTCCCTTCTTCTGTGGTGTGCTGGTGGGCTACTCTCTAGATGTGATGTGCAGGCTTCTTTCTAGTTATGGTGAGTGTCTCTTTAGTTGCAATATCTGAGGAGAGTCCTTCCTCATTGCAATTTGAAAAGGCTTACTTTTTTGTGGTGGTGAAGCTCAACAATATTTGCCACATTGTGACTCTACTCTAGGTATGATGTGTGGGGACATCGTCTCCCATTATGTCCAGTGGCTTTAATCATGTGGGAGTGGAGTTCTTTTCTTGAGTTGTGGCAGTTTATTCAGAGCTCCTACAGAGTTGCAGTATTCCTTCCTCTTGGGTTGTGATAGGGGGCTCCTCAGGTGGCTCTGCTCTTCTTTTGACACAAGGTGTTCCTCACCAATTTTAGCATGGTTACTCCTCTCTACTTGTGAGGGCCTCCTCTCGATTTACTTCAGGGTCTCCCCTCTATTTGCAGCAGAGGGGAGGTGCGTGATTCTCTACGTGTGATGTTTTCGTAAACTCCTCTCTACTTGTGCGAGAAACCTTTCCAGTTTTGTTGGAGATATCCTCTGTCATTGTGACCAGTGACTCCTCTCGTGTTGCAGCAAAGAACTCTGTGGTACCTCTCTAGTTTCCTTGACAGTGGAGTTTCTCAATTATTGCAGTATGCCGGGGAATCTATACATATGCGGTTTACAGACTCCTCTCTCATTTTAGCATGTTGCCAAAGCTAGCTGTGGCCAGGGGCTCTGTCTAGTTGCACTATTCTAGGGGTTTTTCTCTAGTTGAGGTGTGGTGGCTCTTTCACGTTGTTGCAGTCATTACTCTAGTTGCTGTGAGCAAGGTTCTACTCTCTAGTTGAGGTGGGATAACCCCATCTAGTTTGACCCAGAAGCCTCCTTTCTAGTTGCAGTGGAGGTCAACACTCTATCTGTCGTGGGTGGTCTAGTCTCTAGTTGTGGTGTGGTTCCCCTCTGTAGTTGCATTGGACATGGGTTTTCCTTAACAGTTGCTATGTGTCCTGGGGCTCTTCTCCAATTCTGATACATGGGCGCCTCTCTGGTGTGGTGACCTGCAGTTCTCTAATTGTTCCTTTGGTGGTTCTTCCTTCTAGTGATGTGTGCCAGGGTTCCTCTTGTGGTTGTGTGGTGCTCCTCTCTAGTCATGCTGAGGTCTTATCTTGATTTGCAATGGGAGCTCCTCTTGAGTTGAGGCAGTGGATTCTGAGCCCCTCTTGAGCTCTGATGGTGGAACCTCTCAAGTTGCACCAGGGGGTTTGAGGTCCTTTTGAGTTATGTTGGGCAACTAAGGGTTCCTCTGGAGTTGCAGCAGTAGGCCCCGATCTCCTATCGAGTTGTGCCAGGTACTTGGTTTTCCTCTGGATTATAGTGCACAACTCGTGTTTCCTCTCAAGTTTCCATGAAACGCTCCTCTTGGTTTGAGGCAGGGGACTCAGAGCTTGTCTCGTGTTGTGATGATGCTTCCTCTTGAGTTGTGGTGTGTTGTCTCCATGGAGGGGGGAGTCCTGTCTACTATTGGCACCGGGCTCTCCTTACTAGTTTATTGTGGGAATGATACTCTCTAATTTTGAGTGGCTCCTCTTTGAGTTACTTCATCGGCTCATCTCTATTTGCTACAGAGTATCCCCTATAAGTTGGGATGTCCCAGGGGCTGCTCTCTAGTTGTGGTGAGGGCATCCTCTCCAGCTCTGGTGTTGGAGTGCCTCTGACTTTGTTTCTGGGAGCTCCCCTCGTGATACAGTATAGGGCTCCTCTTGAATTGAGGCAGATTCTCTCAGTTCCTCTTGAGTTGTGTTTGTGGTCTTTGGAATCCTCTCAAGTAGCATTGGGGGGCTAGGATCTAGTCTCAGTTTGTGATGGGAAACTCAAGGTTCTTCTCGAGTTACAGAAAGGGAGTTGGACATCCTCTCGAGTTGAGGTAGAGAACTCAGGGTTCCTCTCGAGTTGCAACAGGGGACTATGGCCCACTAGAATTGCAGCTGAAAACTCGAAGTTCCTCTACAGTTGCAGCATAAAATTCGAGCTTCCTACTAAGTTGCAACAGGGGACCTGGGGCTCCACTCAAATTGTGGCTGGGAAGTCGGGGTACCTCTTGAGGTGCAGCAGTTGACTCAGAGCTCCCCCCAAGCTTCAGTGGGATCTCAGGATTCCTCTCGAGTTTCACTGCGAGAATCAGTGTTCCACTCAAGCTGTGGAAGGGAATTCAGGGTTATTCTCCATTTGGGGTGTACTCCGTGTTCCTCTCATGTTGCTCTGGGGCCTCCTCTCAAGTTGTATTGCTGTGACTCGTCTCTAACAGGGATGTTCAAGGGGGCTGTTGTAATGTCTGGATGGCTACTGACTAGTTTGGCATGGGGATTTTTCCTCTAGTTTGGGTCAGATTCAATTCTGTAGCTGTGGTGGCTTTGATGCTCTCTAGCTGTGGTGTGCAAGCACCTCTCTAGTTGTGGTTGGGGACTCCTTTCTACCTGTGGCATTGGTGTTTCTTTCTAGTTGTGGTGTGCTGTGGGCTCCTCTGTAGGTGAGATGGGGGATTATCTCTAGCAGTAGTGTGGTTTCTCCTTTCTAGTTGTGATGTGTTTATGGGCTAAACTCTAGTTGTGGTATGTGTGCTCCTTTATGCTCATGGTGAGCGGGTCATTTTCTGCAATACTTGTGGGAAGACCTCTCTCATTGTAACGTACAGGGGCCTCCTTTTTGGTTGTGGTGGAGTGGCTCATCCATATTTGCTGAAGAGTGGCTCCTCTCTTTTCATGATATCTATGTATATCCTCTCACCTTGTGGCCAATGGCGTCTCTCAAGTAGCTCAGCCTTCTTTTCTTGAGTTGTGGCAGCATATCCAGGGCTCATCTCGAGTTTCAGTAGTCCCACCTCTTAGGTTGTGATGGGGTCTCTGCAAAGTGGTTCTGCTCTTCTTTTGACACTAGGTATTCCTCAAAAGTTTTAGTATTGTTACTCCTCTCTACTTGTGAAAACCTCCTCTTGGGTTACTTCAGGGGATTATCACTATCTGGGATGCTTTGGTGGACTTTTCTATACTTCTGGAGGGAGAAACCTCTCCAGTTTTGGTGGAGGGCCCCTTTATCATTGTGACCAGCGTCATGGCTCATGTTTCAGGGAAGGACTTGGTGGTACCTCTCTAGTTGCATTGGGCAGTGGTGTTTCTTAGTCATTGTGGTATGCAAGAGAATCTACATAAGCAGTGTGTAGGCTTCTCTCATTGTGGCTTGTGATAAACACACTAGCTGTGGCCAGGAGCTCTAGTTGCAGTGTACTAGGGGTTTCTCTCCGGATGTGGTGTGCTGTTCCTTTGAGTTGTTGCAATCATTAATCTACTTGCTGTGGGCAAGGTGCTACTCTCTAGATGAGGTGGGATATCCAATTTAGTTTTACCCAGAAGACTCCTCTCTAGTTCCAGTGCGGGTCAACTCTCTAGTTGTGGTTCTTGGTTTAGTCTCTTCTTGTGGTGGGAATCTCCTCTCTAGTTGCATTGGGCCGGGCTTTTCCTTAATAGCTGCAATGTGAGGTGGGTCTCTTCTCCAGATGTGATGTGTGAGAGCTTCTCTAATTGTGGTGAGCTGCACTTCTCTAATTGTGTTGTGGGTGCTCCTCTCTTGTAATGATGTGTGCCTGGACTCCTCTCTAGTTGTGCTGAGATCTTAGCTCAATTTGCTGTGAGAGTTACGACGGGGAACTCAGGGAGCCTCTCGTGGTGCCCCAGGGAAGTCCAATCTCCATTCTAGTTCCGAAGGGTAGCTGGGGATTGTTCTCTTGTCACTGCAGCGCAAATAGACCCCATCTAGGCTTGTGTTCAGAAATTCCATGTTCCTCTCCAGTGGCGACAGGGATCTCGGGATTGCTTTCAAGGTTCACCCTGGAAGTCAGGCCTCGTCTTGAATTGAAGTAAAGAACTTTGCTCTCCTCTCCAACAGCGACAGGTATTTCTTGGATCCCATTGACTGGCCTAAAGGGAGTCAAGCCCCCTCTGAAGTTTTGAGAAGGGATACGGGATTGCTCTCTAGGCCCTGCAGGAAAAGAAGGGCCTCATCTTGCGATGACGCAGGAATCTAGTGTTGATTGTCGAGTTCAGGCGCAACGTGGGGGGTTTCCCTCCAGTTAGGACGGGGAACTCCGGGAGCCTCTCGTGTAGCCCCAGGGATATCCAGTCTCCCTTAGATTTGCGAGGGGGAGCGCGGCATTGCTCTTGAGTCATGGCAGGGGAATCAGGCGTCAAGACACCTTGAAGGAGGAATCTCGAGGTCTTTCTCAAGTTGCGGCAGAAAACCCTGGGTTCCCTCGACTTGTGACGGTGACCTCAGGCAGCTTCTCATGGTGCTGATGGAATGTCAGGAATACTGTGGAGTTGGGAGGGGCCACTCGAGGCTCCACTGGGGTTGGTGTAATGGAAGTGGGCCTCCTCTCAAGTTGAGGCCGGAACCCCATGGTTCCTCGCCTGTTCTGACATAGGTCTCGGGTTGTGTATGCCGTTTCAAACAGGGAGTCAGGTCTCGACTTGTGTGGAGGCATGGAACTCTGCTTTCCTCTCGAGTTGTCAAAAATGTGAAAGGCCTCCATGTGAGTTGAACTTGGAATCTGGCCCTCTTTTCCAATTAGCAACTGGGGAATCAGAACTCCCTTCTTGTTGTGAGTGGATTCTCGCCTGACATTCGAATCTGTGCAAGGGGATCCGGCCTTATCTCGAGTGGATGGGGAAATACGTGACTTTCAAACTGTGAGGTGTCCCCCATGTTCCCCTCCAGTGTCAAGAGGATCCAAGCCTCCTCTCGAGGTGCGACAGGGATGTCTGCATTCCTTTCCAGGAGAAGCAGAGCAATCGACCCTCATCTCGACTTAAGGAGAGGAAAATAGGGCTATTCTTTATTGTGGATGAAGACTCAGCGTTCCTCTCGAGTGCGCCTGGTATCTGGGAAAACTTCTGGAGTTTCATAAAGCATTCCAAATACCCTATTGAGTTCAAAGAGGGAAGGTGGGCTTTCTTTGGAAACGCTGCAGAACAAAAGGGCCTCCTCAAGCGTGCAGGAGAGAATTTCGTGGTTTGCGTGGAGTTGTGGCGGGAAGCTTAGCGTTCCTCTCGAGCTGGTGTCCACCTTTGGGACCCATTCGTGTCTCCTCAGGAAGTCAGATCTCCTTTGGGGTTGCTCAGGGCACTTCCTGATTCTTCACGCTTCGTTGCAGGGATGAATACGGCCTCATCTCAAGTTGAGATGGGGACTTCAGTGTTCCTCTGCATTTCTGACATCGATCTCGGGGTCTGTGCGGAGTTGGACCAGGGGAGTTCAGCCTCGTCTTGTGTTGAGACAGGGAACTCCGCTTCCCTCTCGAGTTGTTCTTGGGGCATCAGGCCACTTTTCGAGTTGTATCTGGAACCTGCAGGATTTTCCGGAGGATGCAACTGGGGTGTCAGTGCCCCTTCGTGTTGTGGCTTCATCCTTGGGATTACATTCGAAAAGGTGCCCAGGTATCAGGACTTACCTTGAGTGGACTAGGAAATTGATGTCTTTTGGAATGTGGCATGACCCACGAGGCTTCCTCTCGGGTTTCAATGTGAGAGTGGCCTCCTCCTGAGGTGCAACAGGAAGGCAGGGATCCCTTTCCAGACCAAGCAGGGGAATCGACCCTCATGTCGAGATAAAGAGGGGACGAGGGGCTCGTATTAATTTGTGCTGGGAAACTCGGTGTTTCTCTCGAGTGAGACCTGTATCTTGGGGAACATTTTGAGTTGCATCAAGGGTTTCAAGTACCATTTCAACTTTAAAGAGGGATTGTGGGATTTCCCTCGAGATGCTGTTGTGGAAAAGGGCCTCATCTGGCGATGATGTGGGAACCTCCTCGTTTTTCTCCAGTTCTGGCGGGATTCTCGAGTTATGATGGGCAACTCAGGGAGCCTCTCGTGGTGCCTCAGGGAAGTCCAGTCTCCATGCGAATTGCGAGGGGGAGCTGGGGATTACACTCGTGTCACTGCAAGACAAATAGACTTCTTCTAGGCTTGTGTCCAGAAACTCCGTGTTCCTCTCAGGTGGTGACAGGGATCTCGGGGTTGCATTCAAGGTTCAACTCAGGAGTCAGGCCTCGTCTCAAGTAGAAGTAAAACTCCGCTCTCCTCTCGAGTTACGACAGGTACCTCTTGGAGCCCATTGAGTGGCATAAAGTGATTCAAACCTTCTGTGGAGTTTAGAGACGGGACTCAGGATTGCTTCCTAGGTCCTTCAGGAAATGAAGGGCCTCATCTCGCAATGACGGAGGAATCTCGTGCTTTTTCTTGAGCTGCAGCGTGATGTGTGGTGTTTCTCTCGAGTAATGATGGAGAAGTCAGGGAGTTTCTTTTGTGGCACCAGGGAAGTCCATTCTCCACTTGAATTGCAAGGGGAGCACGGCATGGCTCTGGAGTCGTGGCAGGGAAATCAGGACTCAAGAAGCGTTGAAGGGGAAAATCGAGGTCTTTCTCGAGTTGCGGCAGGAAAGCCTGGTTTCCCTCGACATGTGACGGTTACTTCAGGGAGCTTCTCATGGTGCCTCTGGAAAGTCAGGAATACTGTGAAGTTGGGAGGGGCCTCTCAGGACTCCACTGTGTTCAGTGCAATGGAAGAGGGCCTCACCTTGAGTGGAAGCGGGAACCCCAGGGTTCCTCTCCTGTTCTAACGTGGGTCTCGGGTTGTGTGTGCCAATTCAAACATGGAGTCAGGTCTCAACTTGTGTGCAGGCATGAAATTCTGCTTTCCTCTTGAGTTATCAAAGAGGTTTCAGGCCACCAGGTGACTTGAATTTGGGACCTGGGACACTCTTTCAGTTAGCAACTGGGGCATCAGAAATCCCTTCATGTTGTGAGTTGTTTTTCAGCTGACATCCGAATCTGTGCAAGGGAATCAGGCGTGATCTCAAGTGGATGGGGAAATATGTGCATTTCGATTTATGACAAGACCCCCAGATCCCCCTCCAGTTTCAAGTAGATACCAGTCTCCTCTCGAGGTGTGAAGGGGGCGTCGGCATTCCTTTCCAGGCGAAGCAGGGCAATCCATACTCATCTCGAATTGAGGACGGGAAAACGAGGCTCTTTTTGACCTGTGGATGGAAACTCAGCTTCCTCTCGAGTGGGGGCAAGTATCTGGGGAAACTTCTCGAGTATCATAAAGCGTGTCTAGTACACTTTCGATTTTCAAGAGGGAACATGGGCTTTCTTTGGAAATGCTGCTGCAGAGAAGGGTCACCTCAAGCATGCAGGGGAGAATTTCGTGGGTTTTATGAAGTTGTGGTGGGAAGCTTATGATTCCTCTCGAGTTGTCTGTCGAATTGGGGGACCTGCTCATGTCTCCTCAGGGAAGTCCGATCTCCTTTGTTGTTGCAAGGGGCATATTGGGACTCCTCATTCATTACTGCAGGGATGAATAGGGCCTCATCTCAAGTTGACGTGTGAACCTCAGGGTTCCTCTCCTGTTCTGACATTGATCTGTGGGTCTCTGTGGTGTTGGAACAGGCGAGTCAGGCCTGGTCTTGTGTTGAGGCATGGAACTCAGCTTGCCTTTCGTGTTGTTCATGGTCTGTCAGGCCACGTGTCGAGTTATATTTCAAACGTGCTGCTTTTCTGCAGAATGCAACGTGGGTGTCAGTGCCCCTTTGTGTTGTGACTTCATCCTTGGGGTTACATTCGGAGAGGTTCCTGGGCATTGGGACTTAACTTGATTCGACAGGGAAATTGATGTCTTTTGGAATGTGGCAGAACCCATGAGGCTTCCTCTCCAGTTTCAATGTGAGACCGGCCTCCTCCTGAGGTCCGACGTGAAGGTCGGGATCCCTTTCCAGACAAAACGGGGGAATCGAGCCTCATGTCAAGATCAGCAGGGGAGAAGGGACTAAGATGAAGTTGTGCCAGGAAACTCAGTATTACTCTCTAGTGAGACGGGTATGTCGGGAAAACTTTTGAGTTGCTTCAAGTTTGTCAAGTACTGTTTCGAATTTCAAGAAGGAACATAGGATTTCTCTTAAGACGCTGCAGTGGGAAGGGGCCTCTTCTCGCGATGACGGGTTAACCTCGTGTTTTTTCTCCAATTGTGACAGGATTCTCGAGTTATGACATGGAACTCAGGGAGCCTCTGGTGTTACTCCATTGAAGTCCAATCTCCATTCGCGTTGCAAGGGGGAGCTGGGGTTTTCTCTCGAGTCACTGCAGGACAAATAGACCTCACCTAGGCTTGTGTCCAGAAACACCATGTTCCCCTCCAGTGGTGACAGGGATCGTGGGGTTGCATTCAAGGTTTACCCGGGGAGTCAGGCCTCGTCTCGAGTTGAAGCAAAGAACTCCACTATCCTCTAGAGATGTGATGGGTATCTCTTGGAGCCCATTTAGTTGCCTAAAGGGAATCAAGCCTCCCGTGGATTTTTTTCCCCTTTTTTTAAATTTTATTTTTTTTAACTGTACAATATTGAATTGATTTTGCCATATATCAACATAAATCTCCCACAGGTATTAACATGTTCCCCATCTTGAACACCCCTCCTTGCCCCCTCCTCATACCATCACTCTTGGTCGTCCCAGTGCACCATCCCCAAACATCCACTATCATGCATTGAACCTGGACTGGCGACTCATTTCATATGTGATATTATACATGTTTCAGTTCCATTCTCCCAAATCATCCCACCCTCTCCCTTGCCCACAGAGTCCAAAAGACTGTTCGGTGCATCAGTGTCTCTTTTGCTATCTCGTATACAGGGTAATTATTGCCATCATTCTATATTCCATATATATGTGTTAGTATACTGTATAGGTGTTTTTCTTTCTGTCTTATTTAACTCTGTATAATAGGCTCCAGTTTCATCCACCTCATTAGAACTGATTCAAATATATTCTTTTTAATGGTTGAGTAATACTCCATTGTGTGTATGTACCATTGCTTTCTTATCCATTCATCTCCTGGTGGAAATCTAGGTTGCTTCCATGTCCTGGCTATTATAAACAGTGATGCGATGAACATTGGGGTACACGTGTCTCTTTCAATTCTGGTTTCCTCAGTGTGTATGCCCCTCAGTGGGATTGCTGGATCATAAGGCAGTTCTAGTTCCAGTTTTTTAAGGAATCTCCACACTGTTCTCCATAGTGACTGTACTAGTTTGCATTCCCAGCAACAGTGTAAGAGGTTTCCCTTTTCTCCATAACCTTTCCAGCATTTATTACTTGTAGACTTTTGGATAGATTCTGACTTGCATGAAATGGTACCACATTGTTGTTTTGATTTGCATTTCTCTGATAATGAGTGATGTTAAGCATCTTTTCATGTGTTTGTTAGCCATCTGTCTGTCTTCTTTGGAGAAATGTCTATTTAATTCTTTGGCCCATTTTTTGATTGGGTCATTGATTTTTTTGGAATTGAGCTGTAGGTGTTGCTTGTATATTTTTGAGAATAGTGGTTTGTCAGTTGCTTCATTTGCTATTATTTTCTCCCATTTTGAAGGCTGTCTTTTCACCTTGCTTATAGTTTCCTTTGTTGTGAAGAAGCTTTTTAAGTTTAATTAGGTCCCATTTGTTTATTTTTGCTCTTACTTCCAATATTCTGGAAGGTGGATCATAGAGGATCCTGCTGTGATGTATGTCGGAGCGTATTTTGCCTATGTTCTCTTCTAGGAATTTTATAGTTTCTGGTCTTATGTTTAGATCTTTAATGCATTTTGAGTTTATTTTTGTATATGATGTTAGAAAGTGTTCTAGTTTCATTCTTTTACAAGTGGTTGACCAGTTTTCCCAGCACCATTTGTTAAAGAGATTGTGTTTAATCCATTGTATGTTCCTGCCTCCTGTGTAAAAGATAAGGTGTCCATATGTGTGTGGATTATCTCTGGGCTTTCTATTTTGTTCCTTTGATCTAAATTTCTGTCTTTGTCCCACTACCATAATATCTTGATGACTGTGGCTTTGTAGTAGAGGCTGAAGTTAGGCAGGTTGATTCCTCCAGTTCCATTTTTCTTTCTCAAGATTGCTTTGGCTATTCCAGGTGTTTTGTATTTCCATATAAACTGTGAAATTATGTTTTCTAGCTCTGTGAAGAATACTGTTGGTCGCTTGATAGGGATTGCATTGAATCTATAAATTGCTTTGGGTAGTATACTCATTTTCCCTATATTGATTCTTCCAATCCATGAACATGGTATATTTCTCCATCTATTAGTGTCCTATTTGATTTCTTTCACTAGAGTTTTATAGTTTTCTATATATAGGTCTTTAGTTTCTGTAGGTAGATATATTCCTAACTGTTGTATTCTTTTCACTGTTATGGTGAATGGAATTGTTTCCTTAATTTCTCTTTTTATTTTCTCATTATTAGAGTATAGGAATGCAAGGGATTTCTGTGTGTTGATTTTATATCCTGTAACTCTACTATGTTCATTGATTGGTTCTACTAATTTTCTGGTGGAATCTTTAGGGTTTTCTACGTAGAGGATCGTGTCATCTGCAAACAGTGAGAGTATTACTTCTTCTTTTCCAATTTGAATTCCTTTTATTTCCTTTTCTGCCCTGATTGCTGTGGCCAGAGCTTCCAGAACTATGTTGAATAGTAGTGGTGTAAGTGGGCACCCTTGTCTTATTCCTGACTTTAGAGGAAATGCTTTCAATTTTTCACCATTGAGAAGAATGTTCGCTGTGGGTTTGTCATATACAGCTTTTATTATGTTGAGGTATGTTCCTTCTAGTCCTGCTTTCTGAAAGTTTTTATCATAAATGTATGTTGAATTTTGTCAAAGGCTTTCTCTGCATCTATTGAGATAATCATATGGTTTTTATATTTCAATTTGTTAATGTGGTGTTTTATATTGATTGATTTGCTGATATTGAAGAATCCTTGCATCCCTGGGATAAAGCCCACTTGGTCATTGTGTATGATCTTTTTAATGTGTTGTTGGATTCTGATTGCTAGAATTTTGTTAAGGATTTTTGAATCTATGTTTATCCCTGATATTGGCATGCAGATTTTTTTTTTTTTTTTTTTTTTTTTGGCATCTTTGTCAGGTTTTGGTATTAGGGTGATTGTGGACTCATAGAATGAGTTTGGAAGTTTACCATCCTCTGCAATTTTCTGGAAGAGTTTGAGTAGGAAAGGTGTTACCTCTTCTCTAAATTTTTGGTGGAATTCAGCTGTGAAGCCGTCTGGACCTGGGCTTTTGTTTGCTGGAAGATTTTTTACTACTGTTTCAATTTCCGTGCTTGTGATGGGTCAGTTAAGATCTTCTATTTCTTCCTGGTTCTGTTTGGAGACTTGTACTTTTCTAAGAATCTGTCCATTTCTTCTACGTTGTCCATTTTATTGACATATAATTTCTGATTGTAGTCTCTAATGATCCTTTGTATTTCTGTGCTGTCTGTTGTGATCTCTCCCTTTTCATTTCTAATTTTATTGATTTGATTTTTCTCCTTGTGTTTCTTGATGAGTCTGGCTAATGGTGTGTCAATTGTATTTATCCTTTCAAAGAACCAGCTTTTGGCTTTGTTGATTTTTGCTCCGTTCTCTTTTGTTTCTTTTACATTTATTTCTGCCCTAATTTTTAAGATTTCTTTCCTTCTACTAACCCTGGGGTTCGTCATTTCTTCCTTTTCTTGTTGCTTTAGGTGTAGAGTTAGGTTATTTATTTGACTTTTTTTCTTGTTTCTTGAGGTATGCTTGTATTGCTATGAACTTTCCCCTTAGGACTGCTTTTACAGTGTCTCACAGGTTTTGGGTTGTTGTGTTTTCATTTTCATTCATTTCTATGCAAATTTGGATTTCATTTTTGATTTCTTCTCTGATTTGTTGGTTATTCAGAAGTGTGTTGTTCAGCCTCCATATGTTGGAATTGTTAATAGCTTTTCTCCTGTAATTGAGATCTAATCTTACTGCATTGTGGTCAGAAAAGATGTTTGGAATGATTTAAATTTTTTTTAATTGACCAAGGCTAGATTTATGGCCCAGGATGTGATCTATCCTGAAGATGGTTCCGTGTGCACTTGAGAAAAAGTTGAAATTCATTGTTTTGTGATGAAATGTCCTACAGATATCAATTAGGCCTGACTGGTCTATTGTATAGTTTAAAGTTTGTGTTTCCTTGTTAATATTCTGTTTAATTGATCTATTCATAGTTGTGTGTGGGATATTAAAGTCTCCCTCTATTATTGTGTTATTATTAATTTCTCCTTTCATACTTGTTAACATTTGTCTTACATATTGTGGTGCTCCTATGTTGAGTGCATATGTATTTATAATTGCTATATCTTCTTCTTGGATTGATCTTTGATCATTATGTACTGACCTTCTTAGTCTCTTTTCACAGCCTTTGTTTTAAATCTATTTTATCTGATATGTGTATTGCTACTCCTGCTTTCTATTGGTCTCTATTTGCATGGAAAATTTTTTTCCAGCCCTTCACTTTCAGTCTATATGTGTCCCTTGTTTTGAGGTGGGTCTCTTGTAGACAACATAGGTAGGGGTCTTGTTTTTGGGTCCATTCAGCCAGTGTTTGTCTTTTAGTTGGGGCATTCAACCCATTTATGCTTAAGGTAATTATTGATTAGTATGATCCTGTTGCCATTTACTTTACTGTTTTGGGTTGGAATTTATACACCATTTTTGTGTTTCTTGTCTAGAGAATATCCTTTAGTATTTGTTGGAGAGCTGGTTTGGTGGTGCTGAATTCTCTCAACTTTTGCTTGTCTGTAAACCTTTGATTTTTCATTCATATTTGAATGAGATCCTTGCTGGGTACAATAATCTGGGCTGTAGGTTATTTTCTTTCATCACTTTAAGTATGTCTTGCCATTCCCTCCTGGCTTGAAAAGTTTCTATTGAAAGATCAGCTGTTATCATTATGGGAAGTCCCTTGTGTATTATTTGTTGTATTTCCGTTGCTGCTTTTAATATTTGTTCTTTGTGTTTGATCTTTGTTAATTTGATTAATATGTGTCTTGGGGCGTTTCATATTGGGTTTATACTGTTTGGGACTCTCTGGGTTTCTTGGACTTGAATGATTATTTCCTTCCCCATTTTAGAGAAGTTTTCTACTATTATCTCCTCAAGAATTTTCTCATGGTCTTTCTTTTTGTCTTATTCTGGGACTCTATGATTCGAATGTTGTAGTGTTTAATATTGCCCTGGAAGTCTCTAAGATTTTCCTCATTTCTTTGAATTCGCTTCTCTATTTTCCTCTCTGATTCTTTTATTTCTACCATTCTATCTTCTAATCCACGAATCCTATGTTCTGCCTCTGGTATTCTACTATTTGTTGCCTCCAGAGTGTTTTTGATCTCATTTGTTGCATTATTCATTGTATATTGACTCTTTTCATTTCTTCTAGGTCCTTGTTAAACCTTTCTTGCATCTTCTCAATCCTTGTCTCCACACTGTTTATCTGTGATTCCATTTTGATTTCAAGATTTTGTATCAATTTCACTATCATTATTCGGAATTCTTTACCAGGTAGATTCCCTATTTCTTCCTCTTTGGTTTGGTTTGGTGGGCATTTATCCTGTTCCTTTACCTGGTGGGTATTCCTCTGTCTCTTCATCTTGTTTCATTGCTGAGTTTGGGGTGTCCTTTCTGTATTCTGGCAGTTTGTGGAGTTTCCTTTATTATGGAGTTTCCTTGCTGTGTGAGGGTTTGTACAGGTGGCTTGTCAAGGTTTCTTGGTTATGGAAGCTTGTATTGGTGTTCTGGTGGGTGGAGCTGGATTTCTTCTCTCTCTTTTCTTAGACAATGGGTTGCTTTTCTGCGTGCCTGATGTCCTCTGCCGGCATTCAGAAGTTGTTTGTGGAATTTACTTGGCGTTTAAATGTACTTATGATGAATTTGTGGGGGAGAAAGTGGTCTACCCGTCCTATTCCTCCACCAATTTAGCTCCTTCCTGTCCTGTAGAGTTTGGAGAGAGGACATGGGACTGCTGTCTAGGCCCTGCAGGAAAAGAAGGGCCTCATCTAGGGAAGAGGGTGGAATCTCGTGGTTTTACTCGAGCTGCCACATGACGTTTGTGGTTTCTCTCGAGTTATGACAGGGAACTCAAGGAGCCTCTTGTGTCCCCAGGGAAGTCCAGTCTGCATTCGAGTTGCAAGGGGGAGCGCGGCATTGCTCTCAAGTCATGGCAGGGGAATCAGGCCTCAAGACCCATTGAAGGGGGAATCTCCAGGTATTTCACGAGTTGCAGCAGGACAAACTGGGTTCCCTCGACTTGTGACGGTGACTTCAGGTAGCTTCTCATGGTACCTATGGGAAGTCAGGAATACTGTGGAGTTGGGAGTTTCCTCTTGGGACTCCACTGGGGTGCATTGAAAGAGGGCCTCATCTCGAGTGGATGTGGGGAACTCAGGATACCTCTCATGTTCTGACGTGGGTCTCCTGGTGTGTATGCCATTTCAAACATGGAGTCAGGTCTCGTCCTCTGTGGAGGCATGGAACTCTTCTTTCATCTCGAATTGTCAAAGGTGTTAAAGGCCTCAAGGCGAGTTGAATTTGTAACCTGACCCTCTTTTCCATGAGCAATCGGGACATCAGGAGTCCTTTCGTGTTTTGAGTGGATTCTCAGCTGACATTCGAATGGGTGCAAGGGAATCAGGCCTGATCTCGACTGGATGGAAAAATATGTGGCTTTCGAATTATGACAAGACCCCTGGGTTCCCGTCCAGTGTCAAGTAGATAGCAGCCTTCTCTCGAGGTGCGACGGGGATGTCAGCATTGCTTTCCAGGGGAAGCAGGGCAATCGAACCTCATCTCAAGTTGAGAAGGGGGAAATGGGGCTCTTCTTGATTTGTGGTGGGAGACTCAGTGTTGCTCTCGAGTGGCGACGGGTCTTTGGGAAACTTCAGGAATTTCATCAACTGTGTCAAGTACCCTTTTGAGTTCCTAGAGGGGACGTGGGCTTTCTTTGTAAACGCTGCACCGTAAATTGGCCTCCTCAAGCATTCAGGTGACAATTTCCTGATTTGCGTGGAGCTCTGGCGAGAAACTTAGAGTTCCTCTCGAGTTATGTGTCGACCTGAGGGACCCGCTCGTGTCTCCTCAGGGAAATCAGATCTCCTCTGACGTTGCGAGGGGCACATATGGATTCCTCGCGCTTCGTTGCAGGGATGAATAGGGCCTCATCTCGAGTTGAGGCGCGAAATTCAGGGTTCCTTTCCATTTCTTACATCGGTCTTGGGGTCTCTGTGGAGTTGGAACAGGAGAGTCCAGCCTCGTCTTGTGTTGAGGCAGGGAACTCCACTTGCCTCTTGAGTTGTTCACAGGGCGTCAGGCCACTTGTCGAGTTGTATTTGGAACCTGCAGGTTTTTCCGGAGGATGCAAC